>CATPCP010000041.1:0-16667 GCA_955652365.1 Eristalinus aeneus
AAATTTTGAAATTTGGAAATTTTGAAATTTTGAAATTTTGAAATTTTGAAATTTTGAAATTTTGAAATTTTGAAATTTTGAAATTTTGAAATTTTGAAATTCTAAAATTTTGAAAGTTTGAAATTTTGAAATTTTTAAATTCTTAAATTTTTAAATTTTTAAATTCTTAAATTTTGAAATTTTGAAATTTTGAAATTTTGAAATTTTGAAATTTTGAAATTTTTAAATTTTTAAATTTTTAAATTTTTAAATTTCGACATTTTAAAATTTTGAAATTTTGTAATTTTGAAATTTTGAAATTTTGAAATTTTTAAATTTTTAAATTTTTAAATTTTGAAATTTTGAAATTTTGAAATTTTGAAATTTTGAAATTTTGAAATTTTGAAATTTTGAAATTTTGAAATTTGTAAATTTTGAAATTTTAAAATTCTGAAATTTTGAAATTTTGAAATTTTGAAATTGTGAAATTTTGAAATTTTGAAGTTTTGAAATTTTGAAATTTTGAAATTTTGAAATTTTTAAACTTTGAAATTTTGAAATTTTGAAATTCTGAAATTTTGAAATTTTGAAATTTTGAAATTTTGAAATTTTGAAATTTTGAAATTTTGAAATATTGAAATTTTAAAATTTTGAAATTTTGAAATTTTGAAATTTTGAAATTTTGAAATTTTGAAGTTTTGAAATTTTGAAATTTTGAAATTTTGAAGTTTTGAAATTTTGAAATTTTGAAATTTTGATTTTTCGAAATTTTGTAATTTTGAAATTTTGAAATTTTGAAATTTTGAAATTTTAAAATTTTGAAATTTTGAAATTTTGAAATTTTGAAATTTTGAAATTTTGAAATTTTGAAATTTTGAAATTTTGAAATTTTGAAATTTTGAAATTTTGAAATTTTGAAATTTTGAAATTTTGAAATTTTGAAATTTTGAAATTTTGAAATTTTGAAATTTTGAAATTTTGAAATTTTGAAATTTTGAAATTTTGAAATTTTGAAATTTTGAAATTTTGAAATTTTGAAATTTTGAAATTTTGAAATTTTGAAATTTTGAAATTTTGAAATTTTGAAATTTTGAAATTTTAAAATTTTGAAATTTTAAAATTTTGAAATTTTGAAATTTAGAAATTTTGAAATTTTGAAATTTAGAAATTTTGATATTTTGAAATTTTGAAATTTGGAAATTTTGAAATTTTGAAATTTTGAAATTTTGAAATTTTGAAATTTTGAAATTCTAAAATTTTGAAAGTTTGAAATTTTGAAATTTTTAAATTCTTAAATTTTTAAATTTTTAAATTCTTAAATTTTGAAATTTTGAAATTTTGAAATTTTGAAATTTTGAAATTTTGAAATTTTTAAATTTTTAAATTTTTAAATTTTTAAATTTCGACATTTTAAAATTTTGAAATTTTGTAATTTTGAAATTTTGAAATTTTTAAATTTTTAAATTTTTAAATTTTGAAATTTAGAAATTTTGAAATTTTGAAATTTTGAAATTTTGAAATTTTGAAATTTTGAAATTTTAAAATTCTGAAATTTTGAAATTTTGAAATTTTGAAATTTTGAAATTGTGAAATTTTGAAATTTTGAAGTTTTGAAATTTTGAAATTTTGAAATTTTGAAATTTTAAAATTTTGAAATTTTAAAATTTTGAAATTTTGAAATTTAGAAATTTTGAAATTTTGAAATTTTGAAATTTTGATATTTTGAAATTTTGAAATTTTGAAATTTTGAAATTTTGAAATTTTGAAATTTTGAAATATTGAAATTTTAAAATTTTGAAATTTTGAAATTTTGAAATTTTGAAATTTTGAAATTTTGAAATTTTGAAATTTTGAAGTTTTGAAATTTTGAAATTTTGAAATTTTGAAGTTTTGAAATTTTGAAATTTTGAAATTTTGATTTTTCGAAATTTTGTAATTTTGAAATTTTGAAATTTTGAAATTTTGAAATTTTAAAATTTTGAAATTTTGAAATTTTGAAATTTTGAAATTTTGAAATTTTGAAATTTTGAAATTTTGAAATTTTGAAATTTTAAAATTTTGAAATTTTGAAATTTTGAAATTTTGAAATTTTGAAATTTTGAAATTTGGAAATTTTTAAATTTTGAAATTTTGAAATGTTGAAATTTTGAAATTTTGAAATTTTGAAATTTTGAAATTTTTAAATGTTGAAATTTTGAAATTTTGAAATTTTGAAATTTTAAATTTTGAAATTTCAAAATTTTGAAATTTTGAAATTTTAAAATTTTGAAATTTTGAAATTTTGAAGTTTTGAAATTTTGAAATTTTGAAATTTTGAAATTTTAAAATTTTTTAAATTTTGAAATTTTGAAATTTTGAAATTTTGAAATTTTGAAATTTTGAAATTTTGAAATGTTGAAATTTTGAAATTTTGAAATTTTGAAATTTTGAAATTTTTAAATGTTGAAATTTTGAAATTTGAAATTTTGAAATTTTAAATTTTGAAATTTCAAAATTTTGAAATTTTGAAATTTTAAAATTTTGAAATTTTGAAATTTTGAAGTTTTGAAATTTTGAAATTTTGAAATTTTGAAATTTTAAAATTTTTTAAATTTTGAAATTTTGAACTTTTGTAATTCTGAAATTTTGAAATTTTGAAATTTTGAAATTTTAAAATTTTGAAATTTTGAAATTTTGAAATCTTGAAATTTTGAAATTTTGAAATTTTGAAATTTTGAAATTTTGAAATTTTGAAATTTTGAAATTTTGAAATTTTGAAATTTTGAAATTTTGAAATTTTGAAATTTTGAAATTTTGAAATTTTGAAATTTTGAAATTTTGAAATTTTGAAATTTGGAAATTTTGAAATTTTGAAATTTTGAAATGTTGAAATTTTGAAATTTTGAAATTTTGAAATTTTGAAATTTTGAAGTTTTGAAATTTTGAAATTTTGAAATTTTGAAATTTTGAAATTTTGAAATTTTGAAGTTTTGAAATTTTGAAATTTTGAAATTTTGAAATTTTGAATTTTGAAATTTTGAAATTTTGAAATTTTGAAACTTTGAAATTTTGAAATTTTGAAATTTTTAAATGTTGAAATTTTGAAATTTTGAAATTTTAAATTTTGAAATTTCAAAATTTTGAAATTTTGAAATTTTAAAATTTTGAAATTTTGAAATTTTGAAGTTTTGAAATTTTGAAATTTTGAAATTTTGAAATTTTGAAATTTTGAAATTTTGAAATTTTGAAATTTTGAAATTTTTAAATTTTTAAATTTTTAAATTTTTAAATTTTTAAATTTTTAAATTTTTAAATTTTTAAATTTTTAAATTTTGAAATTTTGAAATTTGGAAATTTTGAAATTTTGAACTTTTGAAATTTTGAAATTTTGAAATTTTGAAATTTTGAAATTTTGAAATTTTAAAAATTTGAAATTTTGAAATTTTGAAATTTTGAAATTTTGAAATTTTGAAATTTTGAGATTTTGAAATTTTGAAATTTTGAAATTTTGAAATTTTGAAATTTTAAGATTTTGAAATTTTGAAATTTTGAAATTTTGAAATTTTGAAATTTTGAAATTTTGAAATTTTGAAATTTTGAAATTTTGAAATTTTGAAATTTTGAAATTTTGAAATTTTGAAATTTTGAAATTTTGAAATTTTGAGATTTTGAAATTTTGAAATTTTAAAATTTTGAAATCTTAAAATCTCGAAATTTTAAAATTTTGAAATTTAAAGATTTTGAAATTTCGAAATATTGAAATTTAAAAATTTTGAAATTTTGAAAATTTGAAATTTTTAAATTTTGAAACTTTGAAATTTTGAAATTTTGAAATTTTGAAATTTTGAAATTTTGAAATTTTGAAATTTTGAAATTTTGAAAGTTTGAAATTTTGATATTTTGAAATTTTGAAATTTTGAAATTTTGAAATTTTGAAATTTTGAAATTTTGAAATTTTGAAATTTTGAAATTTTGAAATTTTGAAATTTTGAAATTTTGAAATTTTGAGATTTTGAAATTTTGAAATTTTAAAATTTTGAAATCTTAAAATCTCGAATTTTAAAATTTTGAAATTTAAAGATTTTGAAATTTCGAAATATTGAAATTTAAAAATTTTGAAATTTTGAAATTTTGAAATTTTGAAATTTTGAGATTTTGAAATTTTGAAATTTTGAAATTTTGAAATTTTAAGATTTTGAAATTTTGAAATTTGAAATTTTGAAATTTTGAAATTTTGAAATTTTGAAATTTTGAAATTTTGAAATTTTGAAATTTTGAAATTTTGAAATTTTGAAATTTTGAAATTTTGAAATTTTGAAATTTTGAAATTTTGAAATTTTGAAATTTTGAGATTTTGAAATTTTGAAATTTTAAAATTTTGAAATCTTAAAATCTCGAAATTTTAAAATTTTGAAATTTAAAGATTTTGAAATTTCGAAATATTGAAATTTAAAAATTTTGAAATTTTGAAAATTTGAAATTTTTAAATTTTGAAACTTTGAAATTTTGAAATTTTGAAATTTTGAAATTTTGAAATTTTGAAATTTTGAAAGTTTGAAATTTTGATATTTTGAAATTTTGAAATTTTGAAATTTTGAAATTTTGAAATTTTGAAATTTTTAAATTTTGAAATTTTGAAATTCAAAAATTTTGAAAGTTTGAAATTTTGAAATTTTGAAATTTTGAAATTTTGAAATTTTGAAATTTTGAAATTTTAAAATTTTGAAATTTTGAAATTTTGAAATTTTGAAATTTTGAAATTTTGAAATTTTGAAATTTTGAAATTTTGAAATTTTGAAATTTTGAAATTTTGAAATTTTGAAATTTTGAAATTTTGAAATTTTGAAATTTTGAAATTTTGAAATTGTGAAATTTTAAAATTTTGAAATTTGGCCATTTTGAAATTTTGAACTTTTGAAATTTTGAAATTTTGAAATTTTGAAATTTTGATTTTTTGAAATTTTGAAATTTTGAAATTTTGAAATTTTGAAATTTTGAAATTTTGAAATTTTGAAATTTTGAAATTTTGAAATTTTGAAATTTTGAAATTTTGAAATTTTGAAATTTTGAAATTTTGAAATTTTGAAATTTTGAAATTTTGAAATTTTGAAATTTTGAAATTTTGAAATTTTGAAATTTTGAAATTTTGAAATTTTGAAATTTTTAAATTTTTAAATTTCCACATTTTAAAATTTTGAAATTTTGTAATTTTGAAATTTTGAAATTTTGAAATTTTGAAATTTTTAAATTTTTAAATTTTGAAATTTTGAAATTTTGAAATTTTGAAATTTTGAAATTTTGAAATTTTGAAATTTTGAAATTTTGAAATTTTGAAATTTTGAAATTTTGAAATTTTGAAATTTTGAAATTTTGAAATTTTGAAATTTTGAAATTTCAAAATTTTGAAATTTTGAAATTTTAAAATTTTGAAATTTTGAAATTTTGAAGTTTTGAAATTTTGAAATTTTGAAATTTTGAAATTTTAAAATTTTTTAAATTTTGAAATTTTGAACTTTTGTAATTCTGAAATTTTGAAATTTTGAAATTTTGAAATTTTAAAATTTTGAAATTTTGAAATTTTGAAATCTTGAAATTTTGAAATTTTGAAATTTTGAAATTTTGAAATTTTGAAATTTTGAAATTTTGAAATTTTGAAATTTTGAAATTTTGAAATTTTGAAATTTTGAAATTTTGAAATTTTGAAATTTTGAAATTTTGAAATTTTGAAATTTTGAAATTTTGAAATTTTGAAATTTTGAAATTTTGAAATTTGGAAATTTTGAAATTTTGAAATTTTGAAATGTTGAAATTTTGAAATTTTGAAATTTTGAAATTTTGAAATCTTGAAATTTTGAAATTTTGAAATTTTGAAATTTTGAAATTTTGAAATTTTGAAATTTTGAAATTTTGAAATTTTGAAATTTTGAAATTTTGAAATTTTGAAATTTTGAAATTTTGAAATTTTGAAATTTTGAAATTTTGAAATTTTGAAATTTTTAAATTTCGACATTTTAAAATTTTGAAATTTTGTAATTTTGAAATTTTGAAATTTTGAAATTTTGAAATTTTGAAATTTTGAAATTTTGAAATTTTGAAGTTTTGAAATTTTGAAATTTTGAAATTTTGAAATTTTGAAATTTTGAAATTTTGAAATTTTGAAATTTTGAAATTTTGAAATTTTGAAATTTTTAAATTTTTAAATTTTTAAATTTTTAAATTTTTAAATTTTTAAATTTTGAAATTTTGAAATTTGGAAATTTTGAAATTTTGAACTTTTGAAATTTTGAAATTTTGAAATTTTGAAATTTTGAAATTTTGAAATTTTGAAATTTTGAAATTTTGAAATTTTAAAAATTTGAAATTTTGAAATTTTGAAATTTTGAAATTTTGAAATTTTGAGATTTTGAAATTTTGAAATTTTGAAATTTTGAAATTTTAAGATTTTGAAATTTTGAAATTTTGAAATTTTGAAATTTTGAAATTTTGAAATTTTGAAATTTTGAAATTTTGAAATTTTGAAATTTTGAAATTTTGAAATTTTGAAATTTTGAAATTTTGAAATTTTGAAATTGTGAAATTTTAAAATTTTGAAATTTGGCCATTTTGAAATTTTGAACTTTTGAAATTTTGAAATTTTGAAATTTTGAAATTTTGAAATTTTGATTTTTTGAAATTTTGAAATTTTGAAATTTTGAAATTTTGAAATTTTGAAATTTTGAAATTTTGAAATTTTGAAATTTTGAAATTTTGAAATTTTGAAATTTTGAAATTTTTAAATTTTTAAATTTTGAAATTTTTAAATTTCGACATTTTAAAATTTTGAAATTTTGTAATTTTGAAATTTTGAAATTTTGAAATTTTGAAATTTTGAAATTTTGAAATTTTGAAATTTTGAAATTTTGAAATTTTGAAATTTTGAAATTTTAAAATTTTGAAATTTTGAAATTTAGAAATTTTGAAATTTTGAAATTTTGAAATTTAGAAATTTTGATATTTTGAAATTTGGAAATTTGGAAATTTTGAAATTTTGAAATTTTGAAATTTTGAAATTCTAAAATTTTGAAAGTTTGAAATTTTGAAATTTTGAAATTCTTAAATTTTTAAATTTTTAAATTTTTAAATTTTTAAATTTTGAAATTTTGAAATTTTGAAATTTTGAAATTTTGAAATTTTGAAATTTTGAAATTTTGAAATTTTGAAATTTTGAAATTTTGAAATTTTGAAATTTTGAAATTTTGAAATTTTGAAATTTTTAAATTTTTAAATTTCCACATTTTAAAATTTTGAAATTTTGTAATTTTGAAATTTTAAAATTTTGAAATTTTGAAATTTTTAAATTTTTAAATTTTGAAATTTTGAAATTTTGAAATTTTGAAATTTTGAAATTTTGAAATTTTGAAATTTTGAAATTTTGAAATTTTGAAATTTTGAAATTTTGAAATTTTGAAATTTTGAAATTTTGAAATTTTGAAATTCTGAAATTTTGAAATTTTGAAATTTTGAAATTGTGAAATTTTGAAATTTTGAAATTTTGAAATTTTGAAATTTTGAAATTTTTTAACTTTGAAATTTTGAAATTTTGAAATTTTGAAATTTTGAAATTTTGAAATTTTGAAATTTTGAAATTTTGAAATTTTAAAATTTTGAAATTTTGAAATTTTGAAATTTTGAAATTTTGAAATTTTGAAATTTTGAAATTTTGAAATTTTGAAATTTTGAAATTTTGAAATTTTGAAATTTTGAAATTTTGAAATTTTGAAATTTTGAAATTTTGAAATTTTGAAATTTTGAAATTTTGAAATTTTGAAATTTTGAAATTTTGAAATTTTGAAATTTTGAAATTTTGAAATTTTGAAATTTTGAAATTTTAAAATTTTGAAATCTTAAAATCTCGAAATTTTAAAATTTTGAAATTTAAAGATTTTGAAATTTCGAAATATTGAAATTTAAAAATTTTGAAATTTTGAAAATTTGAAATTTTTAAATTTTGTAACTTTGAAATTTTGAAATTTTGAAATTTTGAAATTTTGAAATTTTGAAATTTTAAAAGTTTGAAATTTTTTAATTTTGAAATTTTGAAATTTTGAAATTTTTAAATTTTTAAATTTTGAAATTTTGAAATTTTAAAATTTTGAAATTTTCAAAATTTGAAATTTTGAAATTTTGAAATTTTGTAATTTTGAAATTTTGAAATTTTGAAATTTTGAAATTTTGAAATTTTGAAATTTTGAAATTTTGAAATTTTGAAATTTTGAAATTTTGAAATTTTGAAATTTTGAAATTTTGAAATTTTGAAATTTTGAAATTTTGAAATTTTGAAATTTTGAAATTTTGAAATTTTGAAATTTTGAAATTTTGAAATTTTGAAATTTTGAAATTTTGAAATTTTGAAATTTTGAAATTTTGAAATTTTGAAATTTTGAAATTTTGAAATTTTGAAATTTTGAAATTTTGAAATTTTGAAATTTTGAAATTTTGAAATTTTGAAATTTTGAAATTTTGAAATTTTGAAATTTTGAAATTTTGAAATTTTGAAATTTTTAAATTTTTAAATTTTGAAATTTTGAAATTTTGAAATTTTGAAATTTTGAAATTTTGAAATTTTGAAATTCTGAAATTTTGAAATTGTGAAATTTTAAAATTTTGAAATTTGGCCATTTTGAAATTTTGAACTTTTGAAATTTTGAAATTTTGAAATTTTGAAATTTTGAAATTTTGAAATTTTGAAATTTTGAAATTTTGAAATTTTGAAATTTTGAAATTTTGAAATTTTGAAATTTTGAAATTTTGAAATTTTGAAATTTTGAAATTTTGAAATTTTGAAATTTTGAAATTTTGAAATTTTGAAATTTTGAAATTTTGAAATTTTGAAATTTTGAAATTTTGAAATTTTGAAATTTTGAAATTTTGAAATTTTGAAATTTAGAAATTTTGAAATTTTGAAATTTTGAAATTTTGAAATTTTGAAATTTTGAAATTTTGAAATTTTGAAATTTTGAAATTTTGAAATTTTGAAATTTTGAAGTTTTGAAATTTTAAAATTTTGAAATTTTGAAATTTTGAAATTTCGAAATTTTGAAATTCTAAAATTTTGAAAGTTTGAAATTTTGAAATTTTTTAATTTTGAAATTTTTAAATTTTGAAATTTTTAAATTTTTGAAATTTTGAAATTTTAAAATTTTGAAATTTTCAAAATTTGAAATTTTTAAATTTTGAAACTTTGAAATTTTGAAATTTTGAAATTTTAAAATTTTGAAATTTTGAAATTTTGAAATTTTGAAATTTTGAAATTTTGAAATTTTGAAATTTTGAAATTTTGAAATTTTGAAATTTTGAAATTTTGAAATTTTGAAATTTTGAAATTTTGAAATTTTGAAATTTTGAAATTTTGAAATTTTGAAATTTTGAAATTTTGAAATTTTGAAATTTTGAAATTTTGAAATTTTGAAATTTTGAAATTTTGAAATTTTGAAATTTTGAAATTTTGAAATTTTGAAATTTTGAAATTTTGAAATTTTGAAATTTTGAAATTTTGAAATTTTGAAATTTTGAAATTTTGAAATTTTGAAATTTTGAAATTTTGAAATTTTGAAATTTTGAAATTTTGAAATTTTGAAATTTTGAAATTTTGAAATTTTGAAATTTTGAAATTTTGAAATTTTGAAATTTTGAAATTTTGAAATTTTGAAATTTTGAAATTTTGAAATTTTGAAATTTTGAAATTTTGAAATTTTGAAATTTTGAAATTTTGAAATTTTGAAATTTTGAAATTTTGAAATTTTGAAATTTTGAAATTTTGAAGTTTTGAAATTTTAAAATTTTGAAATTTTGAAATTTTGAAATTTCGAAATTTTGCAATTTTTATAATCTTGAAATTTTGAAATTTTGAAATTTTGAAATTTTGAAATTTTGAAATTTTGAAATTTTGAAATTTTAAAATTTTGAAATTTTGAAATTCTAAAATTTTGAAAGTTTGAAATTTTGAAATTTTTTAATTTTTAAATTTTTAAATTTTTAAATTTTTAAATTTTTAAATTTTTAAATTTTTAAATTTTTAAATTTTTAAATTTTTAAATTTTTAAATTTTTAAATTTTTAAATTTTTAAATTTTTAAATTTTTAAATTTTTAATTTTTAAATTTTTAAATTTTAAATTTTTGAAATTTTGAAAATATGAAATTTTTAAATTTTGAAACTTTGAAATTTTGAAATTGTGAAATTTTGAAATTTTGAAATTTTGATATTTTGAAATTGTGAAATTTTGAAATTTTGAAATTTGGCCATTTTGAACTTTTGAAATTTTGAAATTTTAAAATTTTAAAATTTTGAAATTTTGAAATTTTGAAATTTTGAAATTTTTAAATTTTTAAATTTTGAAATTTTGAAATTTTGAAATTTTGAAATTTTGAAATTTTGAAATTTTGAAATTTTGAAATTTTGAAATTTTGAAATTTTGAAATTTTGAAATTTTGAAATTTTGAAATTTTGAAATTTTGAAATTTTGAAATTTTGAAATTTTGAAATTTTGAAATTTTGAAGTTGTGAAATTTTGAAATTTTGAAGTTTTGAAATTTTAAAAATATCGAAATTTTGAAATTTTGAAATTTTGGAATTTCGCAATTTGGCCATTTTGAAATTTTGAAATTTTGAATTTTTTTAATTTTTAAATTTTTAAATGTTTAAATTTTTAAATTTTTAAATTTTTAAATTTTTAAATTTTTAAATTTTTAAATTTTTAAATTTTGAAATTTTAAATTTTTGAAGTTTTGAAAATTTGAAATTTTTAAATTTTGAAACTTTGAAATTTTGAAATTGTGAAATTTTGAAATTTTGAAATTTTGATATTTTGAAATTGTGAAATTTTGAAATTTTGAAATTTGGCCATTTTGAAATTTTGAACTTTTGAAATTTTGAAATTTTAAAATTTTGAAATTTTGAAATTTTGAAATTTTGAAATTTTGAAATTTTGAAATTTTGAAATTTTGAAATTTTGCAATTTTGAAATTTTGAAATTTGAAATTTTGAAATTTTGAAATTTTGAAATTTGAAATTTTGAAATTTTGAAATTTTGAAATTTTGAAATTTTGAAATTTTAAAATTTTAAAATTTTGAAATTTTGAAATTTTGAAATTTTGAAATTTTGAAATTTTGAAATTTTGAAATTTTGAAATTTTGAAATTTTGAAATTTTGAAATTTTGAAATTTTGAAATTTTGAAGTTGTGAAATTTTGAAATTTTGAAGTTTTGAAATTTTGAAATTTGAAGTTGTGAAATTTTGAAATTTTGAAGTTTTGAAATTTTAAAATTTTGAAATTTTGAAATTTTGAAATTTTGAAATTTTGAAATTTTGAAATTTTGAAATTTTGAAATTTTGAAATTTTGAAATTTTGAAGTTTTGAAATTTTGAAATTTTGAAATTTTGAAATTTTGAAATTTTGAAATTTTGAAATTTTGAAATTTTGAAATTTTGAAATTTTGAAATTTTGAAATTTTGAAATTTTGAAATTTTGAAATTTTGAAATTTTTAAATGTTGAAATTTTGAAATTTTGAAATTTTGAAATTTTGAAATTTTGAAATTTTGAAATTTTGAAATTTTGAAATTTTAAAATTTTGAAATTCAAAATTTTGAAATTTGAAATTTGAAATTTTGAAATTTTGAAATTTTGAAATTTTGAAGTTTTGAAATTTTGAAATTTGAAATTTTGAAATTTTGAAATTTTAAAATTTTAAAATTTTGAAATTTTGAAATTTTGAAATTTTTAAATGTTGAAATTTTGAAATTTTGAAATTTGAAATTTTGAAATTTTGAAATTTTAAAATTTTGAAATTTCAAAATTTTGAAATTTTGAAATTTTGAAATTTTGAAATTTTGAAATTTTGAAGTTTTGAAATTTTGAAATTTTGAAATTTTGAAATTTTGAAATTTTAAATTTTTAAATTTTTAAATTTTAAATTTTTAAATTTTTAAATTTTAAATTTTAAATTTTGAAGTTTTGAAGTTTTGAAATTTTGAAATTTTGAAATTTTGAAATTTGAAATTTTGAAATTTTGAAATTTTGAAGTTGTGAAATTTTGAAATTTTGAAGTTTTGAAATTTTGAAATTTTGAAGTTGTGAAATTTTGAAATTTTGAAGTTTTGAAATTTTAAAATTTGAAATTTTGAAATTTTGAAATTTTGAAATTTTGAAATTTTGAAATTTTGAAATTTTGAAATTTTGAAGTTTTGAAATTTGAAATTTTGAAATTTTGAAATTTTGAAATTTTGAAATTTTGAAATTTTAAAATTTTGAAATTTTGAAATTTTGAAATTTTTAAATGTTGAAATTTCAAAATTTTGAAATTTTGAAATTTTGAAATTTTGAAATTTTGATATTTTGAAATTGTGAAATTTTGAAATTTTGAAATTTGGCCATTTTGAAATTTTGAACTTTTGAAATTTTGAAATTTTAAAATTTTGAAATTTTGAAATTTTGAAATTTTGAAATTTTGAAATTTTGAAATTTCGAAATTTTGAAATTTTGAAATTTTGCAATTTTGAAATTTTGAAATTTTGAAATTTTGAAATTTTGAAATTTTGAAATTTTAAAATTTTGAAATTTTGAAATTTTGAAATTTTGAAATTTTGAAATTTTGAAATTTTGAAATTTTGAAATTTTGAAATTTTGAAATTTTGAAATTTTGAAATTTTGAAATTTTGAAATTTTGAAATTTTGAAATTTTGAAATTTTGAAATTTTGAAATTTTGAAGTTGTGAAATTTTGATATTTTGAAGTTTTGAAATTTTGAAATTTTGAAATTTTGAAGTTGTGAAATTTTGAAAATTTGAAGTTTTGAAATTTTAAAATTTTGAAATTTTGAAATTTTTAAATGTTGAAATTTTGAAATTTTGAAATTTTGAAATTTTAAAATTTTGAAATTTCAAAATTTTGAAATTTTGAAATTTTGAAATTTTGAAATTTTGAAATTTTGAAGTTTTGAAATTTTGAAATTTTGAAATTTTGAAATTTTGAAATTTTGAAATTTTGAAATTTTGAAATTTTGAAATTTTGAAATTTTGAAATTTTGAAGTTGTGAAATTTTGAAATTTTGAAGTTTTGAAATTTTGAAATTTTGAAGTTGTGAAATTTTGAAATTTTGAAGTTTTGAAATTTTAAAATTTTGAAATTTTGAAATTTTGAAATTTTGAAATTTTGAAATTTTGAAATTTTGAAATTTTGAAATTTTGAAGTTTTGAAATTTTGAAATTTTGAAATTTTGAAATTTTGAAATTTTGAAATTTTGAAATTTTGAAATTTTGAAATTTTGAAATTTTGAAATTTTGAAATTTTGAAATTTTTAAATGTTGAAATTTTGAAATTTTGAAATTTTGAAATTTTGAAATTTTGAAATTTTGAAATTTTGAAATTTTGAAATTTTAAAATTTTGAAATTTCAAAATTTTGAAATTTTGAAATTTTGAAATTTTGAAATTTTGAAATTTTGAAGTTTTGAAATTTTGAAATTTTGAAATTTTGAAATTTTGAAATTTTAAAATTTTAAAATTTTGAAATTTTGAAATTTTGAAATTTTTAAATGTTGAAATTTTGAAATTTTGAAATTTTGAAATTTTGAAATTTTGAAATTTTAAAATTTTGAAATTTCAAAATTTTGAAATTTTGAAATTTTGAAATTTTGAAATTTTGAAATTTTGAAGTTTTGAAATTTTGAAATTTTGAAATTTTGAAATTTTGAAATTTTTAAATTTTTAAATTTTTAAATTTTTAAATTTTTAAATTTTTAAATTTTTAAATTTTAAATTTTTGAAGTTTTGAAGTTTTGAAATTTTGAAATTTTGAAATTTTGAAATTTTGAAATTTTGAAATTTTGAAATTTTGAAGTTGTGAAATTTTGAAATTTTGAAGTTTTGAAATTTTGAAATTTTGAAGTTGTGAAATTTTGAAATTTTGAAGTTTTGAAATTTTAAAATTTTGAAATTTTGAAATTTTGAAATTTTGAAATTTTGAAATTTTGAAATTTTGAAATTTTGAAATTTTGAAGTTTTGAAATTTTGAAATTTTGAAATTTTGAAATTTTGAAATTTTGAAATTTTGAAATTTTAAAACTTTGAAATTTTGAAATTTTGAAATTTTTAAATGTTGAAATTTCAAAATTTTGAAATTTTGAAATTTTGAAATTTTGAAATTTTGAAATTTTGAAATTTTGATATTTTGAAATTGTGAAATTTTGAAATTTTGAAATTTGGCCATTTTGAAATTTTGAACTTTTGAAATTTTGAAATTTTAAATTTTGAAATTTTGAAATTTTGAAATTTTGAAATTTTGAAATTTTGAAATTTCGAAATTTTGAAATTTTGAAATTTTGCAATTTTGAAATTTTGAAATTTTGAAATTTTGAAATTTTGAAATTTGAAATTTTAAAATTTTGAAATTTTGAAATTTTGAAATTTTGAAATTTTGAAATTTTGAAATTTTGAAATTTTGAAATTTTGAAATTTTGAAATTTTGAAATTTTGAAATTTTGAAATTTTGAAATTTTGAAATTTTGAAATTTTGAAATTTTGAAATTTTGAAATTTTGAAGTTGTGAAATTTTGATATTTGAAGTTTTGAAATTTTGAAATTTTGAAATTTTGAAGTTGTGAAATTTTGAAAATTTGAAGTTTTGAAATTTTAAATTTTGAAATTTTGAAATTTTTAAATGTTGAAATTTTGAAATTTTGAAATTTTGAAATTTTAAATTTTGAAATTTCAAAATTTTGAAATTTTGAAATTTTGAAATTTTGAAATTTTGAAATTTTGAAGTTTTGAAATTTTGAAATTTGAAATTTTGAAATTTTAAATTTTGAAATTTTGAAATTTTGAAATTTTGAAATTTTTAAATGTTGAAATTTTGAAATTTTGAAATTTTGAAATTTTGAAATTTTAAAATTTTGAAATTTCAAAATTTTGAAATTTTGAAATTTTGAAATTTTGAAATTTGAAATTTTGAAGTTTGAAATTTTGAAATTTTGAAATTTTGAAATTTTGAAATTTTGAAATTTTGAAATTTTGAAATTTTGAAATTTTAATTTTGATATTTTGAAATTTTGAAATTTTGAAATTTTGAAATTTTGAAATTTTGAAATTTTGAAATTTTGAAATTTTGAATTTTGAAATTTTGAATTTTGAAATTTTGAAATTTTGAATTTTGAAATTTTGAAATTTTCAATTTTGAAATTTTGAAATTTTGAAATTTTGAAATTTTGAAATTTTGAAATTTTGAAATTTTGAATTCAGAATTTTAAATTTCAAAATTTCAAAATTTCAAAATTTCAAAATTTCAAATTTCAAATTTCAAAATTTCAAAATTTCAAATTTCAAAATTTCAAAATTTCAAAATTTCAAAATTTCAAAATTCTTAATTTTAAAATTTAAAAATTTAAAAATTCAAAATTTCAAGATTTCGAAATTTCAAAATATCAAAATTTCAAAATATCAAAATTCAAAATTTCAAAATTAAAAATTTCAAAATTTAAAAATTTAAAAATTTCAAAATTTCAAAATTTCAAAATTTCTAAATTTCTAAATTTCTAAATTTCAAAATTTCAAAATTTCTAATTTCAAAATTTAAAAATTTAAAAATTTTAAAATTTTAAAATTTCAAAATTTCAAAATTTAAAAATTTTAAAATTTAAAAATTTCAAAATTTCAAAATTTCAAAATTTCAAAATTTCTAAATTTCAAAATTTCTAATTTTCAAAATTTAAAAATTTCAAAATTTCAAAATTTTAAAATTTCAAAATTTCAAGATTTCAAAATTTCAAAATTTCAAAATTTCAGAATTTCAAAAGTTCAAAATTTCAAAATTTAAAAATTTCAAGATTTTAAGATTTCAAAATTTCAAAATTTTAAAATTTCAAAATTTCAAAATTTCAAAATTTCAAAATTTCAAAATTTAAAAATTTCAAAATTTCAAAATTTCAAAATTTCAAAATTTCAAAATTTCAACATTTCAAAATTTAAAAATTTCACAATTTAAAAATTTCAAAATTTCAAAATTTCGAAATTTCGAAATTTCAAAATTTCAAAATTTCAAAATTTCAAAATTTAAAAATTTCAAAATTTAAAAATTTAAAAATTTCAAAATTTAAAATTTCAAAAGTTCGAAATTTCAAAATTTCAAAATCTCAAAATTTAAAAATTTCAAAATTTCAAAATTTCAAAATTTCTTAATTTTAAAATTTCAAAATTTCAAAATTTCAAAATTTCAAGATTTCGAAATTTCAAAATATCAAAATTTGAAAATATCAAAATTTCAAAATTTCAAAATTTCAAAATTTCAAAATTTCAAAATTTCAAAATTTTAAAATTTCAAAATTTCAAAATTTCAAAATTTCAAAATTTCAAAATTTCACAATTTCAAAATTTCAAAATTTCAAAATTTCAAAATTTCAAAATTTCAAAATTTCAAAATTTTAAAATCTCAAAATTTCAAAATTTCAAAATTTCAAAATTTCAAAATTTCAAAATTTCAAAATTTCAAAATTTCAAAATTTCAAAATTCAAAATTTCAAAATTTCAAAATTTCAAAATTTCAAAATTTCAAAATTTCAAAATTTCAAAATTTCAAAATTTCAAAATTTCAAAATTTCAAAATTTCAAAATTTCAAAATTTCAAAATTTCAAAATTTCAAAATTTCAAAATTTCAAAATTTCAAAATTTCAAAATTTCA
>CATPCP010000042.1:0-34180 GCA_955652365.1 Eristalinus aeneus
AAAATTTGAAATTTTGAAATTTTGAAATTTAAAATTTTGAAGTTTTGAAATTTTGAAATGTTGAGAATTTGTAGTTTTAAATTTTGAAATTTGAAATTTTGAAATTTTGGAATTTTGAAATTTTGAAATTTTGAAATTTTGAAATTTTGAAATTGTGAAATTGTGAAATTTAGAAATTTAGAAATTTTGAATTTTGAAATTTTGAAATTTTGAAATTTTGAAATTTTGAAATTTTGAAACTTTGAAACTTTGAAATTTTGAAATTTTGAAATTTTGAAATTTTGAAATTTTGAAATTTTGAAATTTTGAAATTTGATATTTGAAATTTTGAAATTTTGAAATTTTGAAGTTTTGAAATTTAAAATTTTGAAATTATAAAATTTTGAAATTTTAAAATTTTGAAAATTTTTGAAATTTTAAAATTTTGAAATATTGAGAATTTGAAGTTTTGAAATTTTGAAATTTTGAAATTTTGAAATTTTGAAATTTTGAAATTTTGAAATTTTGAAATTTTGAAATTTAAAATTTTGAAATTTTGAAATTTTTAAATTTTGAAATTTTGAAATATTGAGAATTTGAAGTTTTGAAATTTTGAAATTTTGAAAGTTTGAAATTTCGAATTTTGAATTTTTGAAATTTTGAAATTGTGAAATTTTGAAATTTTGAAATTTTGAAGTTTTGAAATTTTAAAATTTTGAAATTATGAAATTTTGAAATTTTAAAATTTTGAAATTTAAAATTTGAAAATTTTTGAAATTTTAAAATTTTGAAATTTTGAAATATTGAGAATTTAAGGTTTGAAATTTTGAAATTTTGAAATTTTGAAATTTTGAAATTTTAAAATTTTAAAATTTTGAAATTTTGAAATTTTTAAATTTTGAAATTTTGAAATTTTGAAATTTTGAAATTTTGAAATTTTGAAATTTTGAAATTTTGAAATTTTGAAATTTGAAATTTTAAAATTTTGAAATTTTGAAATTTTGAAATTTTGACATTTTGAATTTTTGAAATTTTGAAATTTTGA
Organism: Eristalinus aeneus; assembly: GCA_955652365.1. Taxonomy (NCBI): domain Eukaryota; kingdom Metazoa; phylum Arthropoda; class Insecta; order Diptera; family Syrphidae; genus Eristalinus; species Eristalinus aeneus. The sequence goes on from CATPCP010000042.1 coordinate 1,025, forward strand.
AATTTAAAATTTTCAAGTTTTGAAATTTTGAAATGATGAGAATTTGTAGTTTTAAAATTTTGAAATTTTGAAATTTTAAATTTTGAAATTTTGAAATATTGAGAATTTGAAGTTTGAAATTTTGAAATTTTGAAAGTTTGAAATTTTGAAATTTGAAATTTTGAAATTTTGAAATTGTGAAATTTTGAAATTTTGAAATTTTGAAATTTTGAAATTTTGAAATTTTAAAATTTTGAAATTTTGACATTTTGAATTTTTTAAATTTTGAAATTGTGAAATTGTGAAATTTTGAAATTTTGAAATTTTGAAATTTTGAAATTTTGAAATTTTGAAATTTTGAAATTTTGAAATTTGAAATTTGAAATTTTGAAATTTTGAAGTTTTGCAATTTTGAAATTTTGAAATTTTGAAAATTTGAAATTTTGAAATACTGATATTTTGAAGTTTTGAAATTTTGAAATTTTGAATTTTTGAAATTTTGAAATTTTGGATTTTGATTTTTTGAAATTTTGAAATTTTGAAATTGTGAAATTGTGAAATTTTGAAATTTGGAAATTTTGAAATTTTAAATTTTGAAATTGTGAAATTTTGAAATTTTGAAATTTTTTAAATTTAAAATTTTGAAGTTTTGAAATTTTGAAATATTGAGAATTTGTAGTTTTAAAATTTTGAAATTTGAAATTTGAATTTTGAAATTTTGAAATTTGAAATTTTGAAATTTTGAAATTGTGAAATTGTGAAATTTAGAAATTTTGAAATTTTGAAATTTTAAAATTTTGAAATTTTAAATTTTGAAATTTTGAGTATTTGTAATTTTGAAATTTTGAAATTTTGAAGTTTTGAAATTTTAAAATTTTGAAATTTTGAAATTATAAAATTTTAAAATTTTAAAATTTTGAAAATTTTGAAATTTTTGAAATTTTAAAATTTTGAAATTTTGATATATTGAGAATTTGAAGTTTTGAAATTTTGAAATTTTGAAATTTTCAAATTTGAAATTTTGAAATTTTAAAATTTTGAAATTTTTAAATATTGAGAATTTGAAGTTTTTAAATTTTTAAATTTTTAAATTTTGAAAGTTTGAAATTTTGAAATTTTGAAATTTTGAAATTTTGAAATTTTGAAATTTTGAAATTTTGAAATTTTGAAATTTTGAAATTTTGAAATTTTGAAATTTTGAAATTTTGAAATTTTGAAATTTTGAAATTTTGAAATTTTGAAATTTTGAAATTTTTGAAATTTTGAAATTTTGAAATTTTGAAATTTGAAATTTTGAAATTTTGAAATTTTGAAATTTTGAAATTTTGAAATTTTGAAATTTTGAAATTTTGAAATTTTGAAATTTTGAAATTTTGAAATTTTGAAATTTTGAAATTTTGAAATTTTGAAATTTTGAAATTTTGAAATTTTGAAATTTTGAAATTTTTAATTTTTAAATTTTGAAATTTTGAAATTTGAATTTTTGACATTTTGAATTTTTGAAATTTTGAATTGTGAAATTGTGAAATTTTGAAATTTTGAAATTTTGAAATTTTGAAATTTTGAAATTTTGAAATTTTGAAATTTGAAATTTTGAAGTTTTGCAATTTTGAAATTTTGAAATTTTGAAAATTTTAAATTTTGAAATATTGAGATTTTGAAGTTTTGAAATTTTGAAATTTTGAAATTTTGAAATTTTGAAATTTTGAAATTTTGAAATTTTGAAATTTTGAAATTTTGAAGTTTTGCAATTTTGAAATTTTGAAATTTTGAAAATTTTAAATTTTGAAATATTGAGATTTTGAAGTTTTGAAATTTTGAAATTTGAAATTTTGAAATTTTGAAATTTTGAAATTTTGAAATTTTAAAATTTTGAAATTTTGAAATTTGAAATTTTGCAATTTTGAAATTTTGAAATTTTGAAATTTTGAAATTTTGAAATTTAAAATTTGAAATTTTGAAATTTTGAAATTTGGAAATTTTGAAATTTTGAAATTTTGAAATTTTGAAATTTTGAAATTTTGAAATTTTGAAATTTTGAAATTTTGAAATTTTAAAATTTTGAAATTTTGAAATTTTGAAATTTTGACATTTGAATTTTTGAAATTTTGAAATTTTGAAATTTAAAATTTTCAAGTTTTGAAATTTTGAAATGATGAGAATTTGTAGTTTTAAAATTTTGAAATTTTAAAATTTTGAAATTTTGAAATATTGAGAATTTGAAGTTTGAAATTTGAAATTTTGAAAGTTTGAAATTTTGAAATTTTGAAATTTTGAAATTTTGAAATTGTGAAATTTTGAAATTTTGAAATTTTGAAATTTGAAATTTTGAAATTTTAAAATTTTGACATTTTGAATTTTTTAAATTTGAAATTGTGAAATTGTGAAATTTTGAAATTTTGAAATTTTGAAATTTTGAATTTTGAAATTTTGAAATTTTGAAATTTTGAAATTTTGAAGTTTTGCAATTTTGAAATTTTGAAAATTTGAAATTTTGAAATATTGATATTTTGAGTTTTGAAATTTGAAATTTTGAATTTTTGAAATTTTGAAATTTTGGAATTTGATTTTTTGAAATTTTGAAATTTTGAAATTGTGAAATTGTGAAATTTTGAAATTTGGGAATTTTGAAATTTTTAAATTTTGAAATTGTGAAATTTTGAAATTTTGAAATTTTTAAATTTAAATTTTGAAGTTTTGAAATTTTGAAATATTGAGAATTTGTAGTTTAAAATTTTGAAATTTGAAATTTTGGAATTTTGAAATTTTGAAAATTTGAAATTTTGAAATTTTGAAATTGTGAAATTGTGAAATTGTGAAATTTAGAAATTTTGAAATTTTGAAATTTTAAAATTTTGAAATTTTAAATTTTGAATTTTGAGTATTTGTAATTTTGAAATTTTGAAATTTTGAAGTTTTGAAATTTTAAAATTTTGAATTTTGAAATTATAAAATTTTAAAATTTTAAAATTTTGAAAATTTTGAAAATTTTTGAAATTTTAAATTTTGAAATTTTGATATATTGAGAATTTGAAGTTTTGAATTTTGAAATTTTGAAATTTTCAAATTTTGAATTTTGAAATTTTAAAATTTTGAAATTTTTAAATATTGAGAATTTGAAGTTTTTAAATTTTTAATTTTTAAATTTTGAAAGTTTGAAATTTTGAAATTTTGAAATTTTGAAATTTTGAAATTTTGAAATTTTGAAATTTTGAAATTTTGAAATTTTGAAATTTTGAAATTTTGAAATTTTGAAATTTTGAAATTTTGAAATTTTGAAATTTTACAATTTTGAAATTTTGAAATTTTGAAATTTTGAAATTTTGAAATTTTGAAATTTTGAAATTTTGAAATTTTGAAATTTTGAAATTTTGAAATTTTGAAATTTGAAATTTTGAAATTTTGAATTTTGAAATTTTGAAATTTTGAAATTTTGAAATTTTGAGATTTTGAAATTTGAAATTTTGAAATTTTGAAATTTTTAAATTTTGAAATTTTGAAATTTTGAAATTTTGAATTTTTGACATTTGAATTTTTGAAATTTTGAAATTGTGAAATTGTGAAATTTTGAAATTTTGAAATTTTGAAATTTGAAATTTTGAAATTTTGAAATTTTGAAATTTTGAAATTTGAAATTTTGAAATTTTGAAATTTGAAATTTTGAAGTTTTGCAATTTTGAAATTTGAAATTTTGAAAATTTTAAATTTTGAAATATTGAGATTTTGAAGTTTTGAAATTTTGAAATTTTGAAATTTTAAAATTTTGAAATTTTGAAATTTTGAAATTTTGAAATTTTGAAATTTTGAAATTTTGAAATTTTGAATTTTGAAATTTTGCAATTTTGAAATTTTGAAATTTTGAAATTTTGAAATTTGAAATTTTGAAATTTTGAAATTTTGAAATTTTGAAATTTTGAATTTTTGAAATTTTGAAATTTTGAAGTTTTGAAATTTTGAAATTTTGAAATTTGAAATTTTGAAATTTTGAAATTTTGAAATTTTGAAATTTGAAATTTGGAAATTTTAAAATTTTGAAATTTTTAAATTTTGAATTTTTGACATTTTGAATTTTTGAAATTTTCAAATTTTGAAATTGTGAAATTTCGAAATTTGAAATTTTGAAATTTTGAAATTTTGAAATTTTGAAATTTTGAAGTTTTGCAATTTTGAAATTTTGAAATTTTTTAAATTATACATTTTGAAATATTGAGATTTTGAAGTTTTAAAATTTTGAATTTTGAAATTTTGCAATTTTGAAATTTTGAAATTTTGAAATTTGAAATTTGAAATTTTGAAATTTTGAAATTTTGAAATTTGAAATTTTGAAATTTTGAAATTTTGAAATTTTGAAATTTTGAAATTTTGAAATTTTGAAATTTTGAAATTTTGAAATTTTGAAATTTTGAAATTTTGAAATTTTAAATTTTGAAATTTTGAAATTTTGAAATTTTGAAATTTTGAAATTTTGAAATTTTGAAATTTTGAAATTTTGAAATTTTGAATTTTTGACATTTTGAATTTTTGAAATTTTGAAATTGTGAAATTGTGAAATTTTGAAATTTTGAAATTTTGAAATTTTAAAATTTTGAAATTTTGAATTTTGAAATTTTGAAATTTTGAAATTTTGAAATTTTGAAATTTTGAAATTTTGAAATTTTAAATTTTGAAATTTGAAATTTTGAAATTTTGAAGTTTTGCAATTTTGAAATTTTGAATTTTGAAAATTTTAAATTTTGAAATATTGAGATTTTGAAGTTTTGAAATTTTGAAATTTTGAAATTTTGAAATTTTGAAATTTTGCAATTTTGAAATTTTGAAATTTGAAATTTTGAAATTTTGAAATTTTGAAATTTTGAAATTTTGAAATTTTGATATTTTGAAATTTTGAAATTTTGAAATTGTGAAATTTTGAAATTTTGAAATTTTGAAATTTTGAAATTTTGAAATTTTGAAATTTTGAAATTTTGAAATTTTGAAATTTTGAAATTTTGAAATTTTGAAATTGTGAAATTGTGAAATTTTAAAATTTTGAAATTTTGAAATTTGAAATTTTGAGTATTTGAAATTTTGAAATTTTGAAGTTTTGAATTTAAAATTTTGAAATTTTGAAATTATAAAATTTTGAAATTTTAAAATTTTGAAAATTTTTGAAATTTTAAAATTTGAAATTTTGAAATATTGAGAATTTGAAGTTTTAAAATTTTGAAATTTTGAATTTTAAAATTTTGAAATTTGAAATTTTTAAATTTTTATATATTGAGAATTTGAAGTTTTGAAATTTGAAATTTTTAAATTTGAAAGTTTGAAATTTTGAAATTTTGAATTTTGAATTTTGAAATTTTGAAATTTGAAATTTTGAAATTTTGAAATTTTGAAATTTTGAAATTTTGAAATTTTGAATTTTGGAATTTTGAAATTTTAAATTTGAAATTTTGAAATTTTGAAATTTTGAAATTTTGAAATTTTGCAATTTTGAAATTTTGAAATTTTGAAATTTGAAATTTTGAAATCTTGAAATTTTGAAATTTTGAAATTTGAATTTTGAAATTTTGAAATTTTGAAATTTTGAATTTTGAAATTTTGAAATTTTGAAATTTTGAAATTTTGAAATTTTGAAATTTTGCAATTTTGAAATTTTGAAATTTTGAAATTTTGAAATTTTGAAATTTTGAAATTTTGAAATTTTGAAATTTTAAATTTTGAAATTTTGAAATTTTAAAATTTTGAAATTTTTAATTTTTAAATTTTGAAATTTCGAAATTTGAAGTTTTGAAATTTTGAAATTTTGAAATTTTGAAATATTGAAATTTTGAAATTTTGAAGTTCTGAAATTTTGAAATTTTGAAATTTTGAAATATAGATAATTTGAAGTTTTGAAATTTTTAAAATTTTAAAATTTTGAAATTTTGACATTTGAAATTTTGAAAATTTTAAAATTGTGAAATTTTGAAATTTTGAAATATTGAAATTTTGAAATTTTGAAATTTTGAAATTTTGAAATTTTGAAATTTTGAAATTTTGAAATTGTGAAATTGTGAATTTTAAAATTTTGAAATTTGAAATTTTGAAATTTTGAGTATTTGAAATTTTGAAATTTTGAAATTTTGAAGTTTTGAAATTTAAAATTTTGAAATTTTGAAATTATAAATTTTGAAATTTTAAAGTTTTGAAAATTTTTGAAATTTTAAAATTTTGAATTTTGAATATTGAGAATTTGAAGTTTTGAAATTTTGAAATTTTGAAATTTTGAAATTTTGAAATTTTAAAATTTTTAAATATTGAGAATTTGAAGTTTTGAAATTTTTAGATTTTAAATTTTGAAAGTTTGAAATTTTGAAATTTTGAAATTTTGAAATTTTGAAATTTTGAAATTTTGAAATTTTAAATTTTAAATTTTGAAATTTTGAAATTTTGCAATTTTGAAATTTTGAAATTTTGAAATTTTGAAATTTTGAAATTTTGAAATTTTGAAATTTTGAAATTTTGAAATTTTGAAATTTTGAAATTTTAAATTTTGAAATTTTGAAATTTTGAAATTTTGAAATTTTGAAATTTTGAATTTTGAAATTTTGCAATTTTAAATTTTGAAATTTTGAAATTTGAAATTTTGAAATTTTGAAATTTTGAAATTTTGAAATTTTGAAATTTTGAAATTTGAAATTTTGAAATTTTGAAATTTTGAATTTTGAAATTTTGAAATTTTGAAATTTTGAAATTTTGAAATTTTGAAATTTTGAAATTTTGAAATTTTGAAATTTTGAAATTTTGAAATTTTGAAATTTTGAAATTTTGAAGTTTTGAAATTTTGAAATTTTGAAATTTTGAAAATTTTAAATTTTGAAATATTGAGATTTTAAAGTTTTGAAATTTTGAAATTTTGAAATTTTGCAATTTTGAAATTTTGAATTTTGAAATTTTGAAATTTTGAAATTTTGAAATTTTGAAATTTTAAAATTTTGAAATTTTGAAATTTTAAATTTTGAAATTTTGAAATTTTAAAATTTTGAAATTTTGAAATTTTAAAATTTTGAAATTTTGAAATTTTGAAATTTTGAAATTTTGAAGTTTGCAATTTTGAAATTTTGAAATTTTGAAAATTTTAAATTTTGAAATATTGAGATTTTAAAGTTTTGAATTTTGAAATTCTGAAACTTTGAAATTTTGAAATATAGAGAATTTGAAGTTTTGAAATTTTAAAATTTTGAAATTTTGGCATTTTGAAATTTTGAAATTTTAAAATTGTGAAATTTTGAAATTTTGAAATTTTGAAATTTTGAAATATTGAAATTTTGAAATTTTGAAATTTTGAAATTGTGAAATTGTGAAATTTGAAATTTTGAAATTTTGAAATTTTGAAATTTTGAGTATTTGAAGTTTTGAAATTTTTAAATTTTTAAATTTTGAAAGTTTGAAATTTTGAAATTTTGAAATTTTGAAATTTTGAGATTTTGAAATTTTGAAATTTGAAATTTTGAGAATTTGAAGTTTTGAAATTTTGAAATTTGAAATTTTGAAATTTTAAAATTTTGAAATTTTAAAATTTTGAAATTTTTAAATATTGAGAATTTGAAGTTTTGAAATTTTTAAATTTTTAAATTTTGAAAGTTTGAAATTTTGAAATTTTGAAATTTTGAAATTTTGAGATTTTGAAATTTTGAAATTTTGAAATTTTGAAATTTTGAAATTTTAAATTTTAAATTTTGAAATTTTGAAATTTTGCACTTTTGAAATTTTGAAATTTTGAAATTTTGAAATTTTGAAATTTGAAATTTTGAAATTTTGAAATTTTGAAATTTTGAAATTTTGAAATTTAAAATTTTGAAATTTTGAAATTATAAAATTTTGAAATTTTAAAGTTTTGAAAATTTTTGAAATTTTAAAATTTTGAAATTTTGAAATATTGAGAATTTGAAGTTTTGAAATTTTAAAATTTTGAAATTTTGAAATTTTAAAATTTTGAAATTTTAAAATTTTGAAATTTTTAAATATTGAGAATTTGAAGTTTTGAAATTTTTAAATTTTTAAATTTTGAAAGTTTGAAATTTTGAAATTTTGAATTTTTGAAATTTTGAAATTTTGAAATTTTGAAATTTTGAAATTTTGAAATTTTGAAATTTTGAAATTTTGAAATTTGAAATTTTGAAATTTTGAAATTTTGAAATTTTGAAATTTGAAATTTTGAAATTTTGAAATTTGAAATTTTGAAATTTTGAAATTTTGAAATTTTGAAATTTTGAAATTTTGAAATTTTGAAATTTTGAAATTTTGAAATTTTGAAATTTTGAAATTTTGAAATTTTGAAATTTGAAATTTTGAAATTTTGAAATTTGAAATTTTGAAATTTTGAAATTTTGAAATTTTGAAATTTTGAAATTTTGAAATTTTGAAATTTTGAAATTTTGAAATTTTGAAATTTTGAAATTTTGAAATTTTGAAATTTTGAAATTTTGAAATTTTGAAATTTTCAAATCTTGAAATTTTGAAATTTGAAATTTTGAAATTTTGAAATTTTGAAATTTTGAAATTTTTAAGTTTTGAAATTTTGAAATTTGAAATTTTTAAATTTTTAAATTTTGAAATTTTGAAATTTTTAAGTTTTGAAATTTTGAAATTTTGAAATTTTAAATTTTTAAATTTTGAAATTTTGAAATTTTGAAATTTTGAAATTTTGAAATTTTGAAATTTAAAATTTTGAAATTTTTAAATTTTTAAATTTTGAAATTTTTAAATTTTAAATTTTGAAATTTCGAAATTTTGAAGTTTTGAATTTTTAAATTTTTAAATACTGAAATTTTGAAATTTTGAAATTCTGAAATTTTGAAATTTTGAAATTTTGAAATATAGAGAATTTGAAGTTTTGAAATTTTAAAATTTTGAAATTTTGACATTTTGAAATTTTGAAATTTTAAAATTGTGAAATTTTGAAATTTTGAAATTTTGAAATTTTTAAATTTTGAAATTTTGAAATTTTGAAATTTTGAAATTTTGAAATTTCAAAATTTCACAATTTTAAAATTTCAAAATTTCAAAATGTCAAAATTTCAAAATTTCAAATTTCACAATTTAAAATTTCAAATTTCAAAATGTCAAAATTTCAAAATTTTAAAATTTCAAAACTTCAAATTCTCTATATTTCAAATTTCAAAATTTCAAAATTTCAGAATTTCAAAATTTCAAAATTTCAGTATTTAAAAATTTAAAAATTTCAAAACTTCAAAATTTCGAAATTTCAAATTTAAAAATTTAAAAATTTCAAAATTTAAAAATTTCAAAATTTCAAAATTTTAAAATTTCAAAATTTCAAATTTCAAAATTTCAAAATTTCAAAATTTCAAAATTTAAAAATTTAAAAATTTCAAAATTTCAAAATTTCAAAACTTAAAAATTTCAAAATTTCAAAATTTCAAAATTTCAAAATTTCAAAATTTCAAAATTTCAAGATTTGAAAATTTCAAAATTTCAAAATTTCAAAATTTCAAAATTTCAAAATTTCAAAATTTCAAATTTCAAAATTTCAAATTTCAAAATTTCAAATTTCAAAATTTCAAAATTTCAAAATTTCAAAATTTCAAAATTTCAAAATTTCAAAATTTCAAAATTTCAAAATTTCAAATTTCAAAATTCAAAATTCAAAATTTCAAAATTTCAAAATTTCAAAATTCAAAATTTCAAAATTTCAAAATTTCAAAATTTCAAAATTTCAAAATTTCAAAATTTCAAAATTTCAAAATTTCAAAATTTCAAAATTTCAAAATTTCAAAATTTCAAAATTTCAAAATTTCAAAAGTGCAAAATTTCAAAATTTCAAAATTTAAAATTAAAATTTCAAAATTTCAAAATTTCAAATTTCAAAATTTCAAAATCTCAAAATTTCAAAATTTCAAAATTTCAAAATTTCAAACTTTCAAAATTTAAAAATTTAAAAATTTCAAAACTTCAAATTCTCAATATTTAAAAATTCAAAATTTTAAAATTTCAAAATTTAAAATTTCAAAATTTCAAAATTTCAAAATTTCAAAACTTCAAATTCTCAATATTTCAAAATTTCAAATTTTAAAATTTCAAAAATTTTCAAAACTTAAAATTTCAAAATTTTATAATTTCAAAATTTCAAAATTTTAAATTTCAAAATTTCAAAATTTCAAATTTCAAAATTTCAAAATTTCAAAATTTCAAAATTTCAAAATTTCAAAATTTCAAAATTTCAAAGTGCAAAATTTCAAAATTCAAAATTTAAAATTTAAAATTTCAAAATTTCAAAATTTCAAAATTTCAAAATTCAAAATCTCAAATTTCAAAATTTCAAAATTTCAAAATTTCAAACTTTCAAAATTTAAAAATTTAAAAATTTCAAACTTCAAATTCTCAATATTTAAAAATTTCAAAATTTTAAAATTTCAAAATTTTAAAATTTCAAATTTCAAAATTTCAAAATTTCAAAACTTCAAATTCTCAAAATTTCAAAATTTCAAAATTTCAAAATCTCAAAATTTCAAAATTTCAAAATTTCAAAATTTCAAACTTTCAAAATTTAAAAATTTAAAAATTTCAAACTTCAAATACTCAAAATTTCAAAATTTCAAAATTTCAAAATTTCAAAATTTCACAATTTCACAATTTCAAAATTTCAAAATTTCAAAATTTCAATATTTCAAAATTTCAAAATTTCAAATTTCAAAATTTCACAATTTTAAAATTTCAAAATTTCAAAATGCCAAAATTTCAAAATTTTAAATTTCAAAACTTCAAATTCTCTATATTTCAAAATTTCAAAGTTTCAGAATTTCAAAATTTCAAAACTTTAAAATCTCAATATTTCAAAATTTAAAATTTTCAAAATTTCAAAATTTCAAAATTGCAAAACTTCAAAATTTCAAAATTCAAAATTCAAAATTTCAAAATTTAAAATTTCAAATTTCAAAATTTAAAATTTCAAATTTCAAAATTTTAAAATTTCAAAATTTCAAAATTTTAAAATTTCAAAATTCAAAATTTCAAATTTCAAAATTTCAAAATTTCAAAATTTCAAAAATTGCAAAATTTCAAAATTTCAAAATTTCAAAACTTTAAAATCTCAATATTTCAAAATTTAAAATTTTCAAAATTTCAAAATTTCAAAATTTCAAAACTTCAAAATTTCAAAATTTCAAAATTTCAAAATTTCAAAATTTCAAAATTTCAAAATTCAAAATTTCAAAATTTCAAAATTTCAAAATTTCAAAATTTCAAAATTTCAAAATTTCAAAATTTCAAAATTTCAAAATTTCAAAATTTCAAAATTTCAAAATTTCAAATTTCAAAATTTCAAAATTTCAAAATTTCAAAATTTCAAAATTTCAAAATTTTAAAATTGCAAAATTTCAAAATTTCAAAATTTCAAAATTTCAAAATTTCAAAATTTCAAAATTTCAAAATTTAAAATTTCAAAAATTTCAAAATTTCAAAATTTCAAAATTTCAAAATTTCAAATTTCAAAATTCAAAATTTCAAAATTTCAAAATTGCAAAATTTCAAAATTTCAAAATTTAAAAATTTAAAATTTCAAAATTTCAAAATTTCAAAATTTCAAAATTTCAAAATTTCAAAATTTCAAACTTTCAAAATTTAAAAATCTAAAAATTTCAAAACTTCAAATTCTCAATATTTAAAAATTTTAAAATTTCAAAATTTCAAAATTTCAAAATTTCAAAATTTCAAAACTTCAAATTTCAAATTTTGAAATTTTGAAATTTTGAAATTTTGAAATTTTGAAATTTTAAAATTTTGAAATTTTGAAATTTTTAAATTTTGAAATTTTTAATTTTTAAATTTTGAAATTTCGAATTTTGAGTTTTGAAATTTTTAAATTTTTAAATACTGAAATTTTGAAATTTTGAAATTCTGAAATTTTGAAATTTTGAAATTTTGAAATATAGAGAATTTGAAGTTTTGAAATTTTAAAATTTGAAATTTTGACATTTTGAAATTTTGAAATTTTAAATTGTGAAATTTTGAAATTTTGAATTTTGAAATTTTTAAATTTTGAAATTTTGAAATTTGAATTTTGAAATTTTGAAATTTTGAAATTTTGAAATTTTGAAATTTTGAAATTTTGAAATTTTGAAATTTTGAAATTTTGAAATTTTGAAATTTTGAAATTTTGAAATATTGAGAATTTGTAGTTTTGAAATTTTGAAACTGCGAAATTTTGAAATTTTGAAATTTTAAAATTTTGAAATTTGAAATTTTGAAATTTGAAATTTTGAAATATTGAGAATTTGAAGTTTTGAAACTTTGAAATATTGAAATTTTGAAACTTTGAAATTTTGAAATTTGAAATTTTGAAATATTGAAATTTTTAAATTTTTAAATTTTAAAATATTAAGAATTTGAGAATTTGAAGTTTTGAAATTTAAAATTTTAATATTTGAAATTTTGACATTTTGAAATTTCTAAATACTGAAATTTTGAAATTTCAAAAGTTTGAAATTTCAAAATTTTGAATTTTTGAAATTTTGAAATTTCGAACTTTTTAAATTTTGAAATTTTGAAATTTTAAAATTTTGAAATTTTGAAATTTTGAAATTTTGAAATTTTGAAATTTTGAAATTTTGAAATTTTTGAAATTTTGAAATTTTGAAATTTTGAAATTTTGAAATTTTGAAATTTTGAAATTTTGAAATTTTGAAATTTTGAAATTTTGAAGTTTTGAAATTTTGAAATTTTGAAATTTTGAAATTTTGAAATTTTGAAATTTTGAAATTTTGAAATTTTGAAATTTTGAAATTTTGAAATTTTGAAATTTTGAAATTTTGAAATTTTGAAATTTTGAAATTTTGAAATTTTGAAATTTTGAAATTTTGAAATTTTGAAATTTTGAAATTTTGAAATTTTGAAATTCTGAAATTTTGAATTTTTGACATATTGAGAATTTACAGTTTTGAAATTTTGAAATTTTGAAATTTTGAAATTTTGAAATTTTGACATTTTGAAATTTTGAAATTTTGAAATTTTGAAATTTTGAAATTTTGAAATTCTGAAATTTTTAAATTTTGAAATATAGAGAATTTGAAGTTTTGAAATTTTGAAATTTTGAAATTTTGACATTTTGAAATTTTGAAATTTTGAAATTTTGAAATTTTGAAATTTTGAAATTTTGAAATTTTGAAATTTTGAAATTTTGAAATTTTGAAATTTTGAAATTTTGAAATTTTGAAATTTTGAAATTTTGAAATTTTGAAATTTAAAATTTTGAAATTTTGAAATTATAAAATTTTGAAATTTTAAAGTTTTGAAAATTTTTGAAATTTTAAAATTTTGAAATTTTGAAATATTGAGAATTTGAAGTTTTGAAATTTTGAAATTTTGAAATTTTGAAATTTTGAAATTTTAAAATTTTGAAATTTTAAAATTTTGAAATTTTTAAATATTGAGAATTTGAAGTTTTGAAAGTTTTAAATTTTTAAATTTTGAAAGTTTGAAATTTTGAAATTTTGAAATTTTGAAATTTTGAAATTTTGAAATTTTGAAATTTTAAATTTTAAATTTTGAAATTTTGAAATTTTGCAATTTTGCAATTTTGAAATTTTGAAATTTTGAAATTTTGAAATTTTGAAATTTTGAAATTTTGAAATTTTGAAATTTTGAAATTTTGAAATTTTGAAATTTTGAAATTTTGAAATTTTGAAATTTTAAATTTTGAAATTTTGAAATTTTGAAATTTTGAAATTTAGAAATTTTGCAATTTTGAAATTTTGAAATTTTGAAATTTTGAAATTTTGAAATTTTGAAATTTTGAAATTTTGAAATTTTGAAATTTTGAAATTTTGAAATTTTGAAATTTTGAAATTTTGAAATTTTGAAATTTTGAAATTTTGAAATTTTGAAATTTTGAAGTTTTGCAATTTTGAAATTTTGAAATTTTGAAAATTTTAAATTTTGAAATATTAAGATTTTAAGGTTTTGAAATTTTGAAATTTTGAAATTTTGAAATTTTGAAATTTTGAAATTTTGAAATTTTGAAATTTTGAAATTTTGAAATTTTGAAATTTTAAAATTTTGAAATTTTGAAATTTTAAAATTTTGAAATTTTGAAATTTTGAAATTTTAAAATTTTGAAATTTTGAAATTTTAAAATTTTGAAATTTTTAAATTTTGAAATTTTTAAATTTTGAAATTTTGAAGTTTTGCAATTTTGAAATTTTGAAATTTTGAAAATTTTAAATTTTGAAATATTGAGATTTTAAAGTTTTGAAATTTTGAAATTTTGAAATTTTGAAATTTTGCAATTTTGAAATTTTGAAATTTTGAAAATTTTAAATTTTGAAATATTGAGATTTTAAAGTTTTGAAATTTTGAAATTCTGAAATTTTGAAATTTTGAAATTTTGAAATATAGAGAATTTGAAGTTTTGAAATCTTAAAATTTTTAAATTTTGACATTTTGAAATTTTGAAATTTTAAAATTGTGAAATTTTGAAATTTTGAAATTTTGAAATTTTGAGATATTGAAATTTTGAAATTTTGAAATTTTGAAATTTTGAAATTGTGAAATTGTGAAATTTTAAAATTTTGAAATTTTGAAATTTTGAAATTTTGAAATTTTGAGTATTTGAAATTTTGAAATTTTGAAATTTTGAAGTTTTGAAATTTAAAATTTTGAAATTTTAAAATTATAAAATTTTGAAATTTTAAAATTTTGAAAATTTTTGAAATTTTAAAATTTTGAAATTTTGAAATATTGAGAATTTGAAGTTTTGAAATTTTGAAATTTTGAAATTTTGAAATTTTAAAATTTTGAAATTTTAAAATTTTGAAATTTTTAAATATTGAGAATTTGAAGTTTTGAAATTTTGAAATTTTTAAATTTTTAAATTTTGAAAGTTTGAAATTTTGAAATTTTGAAATTTTGAGATTTTGAAATTTTGAAATTTTGAAATTTTGAAATTTTGAAATTTTGAAATTTTAAATTTTGAAATTTTGAAATTTTAAATTTTAAATTTTGAAATTTTGCAATTTTGAAATTTTGAAATTTTGAAATTTTGAAATTTTGAAATTTTGAAATTTTGAAATTTTGAAATTTTGAAATTTTGAAATTTTGAAATTTTGAAATTTTGAAATTTTGAAATTTTGAAATTTTGAAATTTTGAAATTTTGAAATTTTGAAATATAGATAATTTGAAGTTTTGAAATTTTAAAATTTTGAAATTTTGACATTTGAAATTTTGAAATTTTAAAATTGTGAAATTTTGAAATTTTGAAATATTGAAATTTTGAAATTTTGAAATTTTGAAATTTTGAAATTTTGAAATTTTGAAATTGTGAAATTGTGAAATTTTAAAATTTTGAAATTTTGAAATTTTGAAATTTTGAGTATTTGAAATTTTGAAATTTTGAAATTTTGAAGTTTTGAAATTTAAAATTTTGAAATTTTGAAATTATAAAATTTTGAAATTTTAAAGTTTTGAAAATTTTTGAAATTTTAAAATTTTGAAATTTTGAAATATTGAGAATTTGAAGTTTTGAAATTTTGAAATTTTGAAATTTTAAAATTTTTAAATATTGAGAATTTGAAGTTTTGAAATTTTTAGATTTTTAAATTTTGAAAGTTTGAAATTTTGAAATTTTGAAATTTTGAAATTTTGAAATTTTGAAATTTTGAAATTTTGAAATTTTAAATTTTAAATTTTAAAATTTTGAAATTTTGCAATTTTGAAATTTTGAAATTTTGAAATTTTGAAATTTTGAAATTTTGAAATTTTGAAATTTTGAAATTTTGAAATTTTGAAATTTTAAATTTTGAAATTTTGAAATTTTGAAATTTTGAAATTTTGAAATTTTGCAATTTTAAAATTTTGAAATTTTGAAATTTTGAAATTTTGAAATTTTGAAATTTTGAAATTTTGAAATTTTGAAATTTTGAAATTTTGAAATTTTGAAATTTTGAAATTTTGAAATTTTGAAATTTTGAAATTTTGAAATTTTGAAATTTTGAAATTTTGAAATTTTGAAATTTTGAAATTTTGAAATTTTGAAATTTTGAAATTTTGAAATTTTGAAATTTTGAAATTTTGAAATTTTGAAGTTTTGAAAATTTTAAATTTTGAAATATTGAGATTTTAAAGTTTTGAAATTTTGAAATTTTGAAATTTTGAAATTTTGCAATTTTGAAATTTTGAAATTTTGAAATTTTGAAATTTTGAAATTTTGAAATTTTGAAATTTTAAAATTTTGAAATTTTGAAATTTTAAAATTTTGAAATTTTGAAATTTTGAAATTTTAAAATTTTGAAATTTTGAAATTTTAAAATTTTGAAATTTTGAAATTTTGAAATTTTGAAATTTTGAAGTTTTGCAATTTTGACATTTTGAAATTTTGAAAATTTTAAATTTTGAAATATTGAGATTTTAAAGTTTTGAAATTTTGAAATTCTGAAACTTTGAAATTTTGAAATTTTGAAATATAGAGAATTTGAAGTTTTGAAATTTTAAAATTTTGAAATTTTGGCATTTTGAAATTTTGAAATTTTAAAATTGTGAAATTTTGAAATTTTGAAATTTTGAAATTTTGAAATATTGAAATTTTGAAATTTTGAAATTTTGAAATTGTGAAATTGTGAAATTTTGAAATTTTGAAATTTTGAAATTTTGAGTATTTGAAATTTTGAAATTTTGAAATTTTGAAGTTTTGAAATTTAAAATTTTGAAATTTTGAAATTATAAAATTTTGAAATTTTAAAATTTTGAAAATTTTTGAAATTTTAAAATTTTGAAATTTTGAAATATTGAGAATTTGAAGTTTTGAAATTTTGAAATTTTGAAATTTTGAAATTTTAAAATTTTGAAATTTTAAAATTTTGAAATTTTTAAATATTGAGAATTTGAAGTTTTGAAATTTTTAAATTTTTAAATTTTGAAAGTTTGAAATTTTGAAATTTTGAAATTTTGAAATTTTGAGATTTTGAAATTTTGAAATTTTGAAATTTTAAATTTTAAAATTTTGAAATTTTGAAATTTTGAAATTTTGAAATTTTGAAATTTTGAAATTTTGAAATTTTGAAATTTTGAAATTTTGAAATTTTGAAATTTTGAAATTTTGAAATTTTGAAATTTTGAAATTTTGAAATTTTGAAATTTTGAAATTTTGAAATTTTGAAATTTTGAAATTTTGAAATTTTGAAATTTTGAAATTTTGAAATTTTGAAATTTTGAAATTTTGAAATTTTGAAATTTTGAAATTTTGAAATTTTGAAATTTTGAAATTTTGAAATTTTGAAATTTTGAAATTTTGAAATTTTGAAATTTTGAAATTTTGAAATTTTGAAATTTTGAAATTTTGAAATTTTGAAATTTTGAAATTTTGAAATTTTGAAATTTTGAAATTTTGAAATTTTGAAATTTTGAAATTTTGAAATTTTGAAATTTTGAAATTTTGAAATTTTGAAATTTTGAAATTTTGAAATTTTGAAATTTTGAAATTTTGAAATTTTGAAATTTTGAAATTTTGAAATTTTGAAATTTTGAAATTTTGAAATTTTGAAATTTTGAAATTTTCAAATCTTGAAATTTTGAAATTTTGAAATTTTGAAATTTTGAAATTTTGAAATTTTGAAATTTTGAAATTTTGAAATTTTGAAATTTTGAAGTTTTGAAATTTTGAAATTTTGAAGTTTTGCAATTTTGAAATTTTGAAATTTTAAAAATTTCAAGTTTTGAAATATTGAGATTTTGAAGTATTGAAATTTTGGAATTTTGCAATTTCAAAATTTTGAAATTTTGAAATTTTGAAATTTTGAAATTTTGAAATTTTGAAATTTTTAAGTTTTGAAATTTTGAAATTTTGAAATTTTGAAATTTTGAAATTTTGAAATTTTGAAATTTTGAATTTTTGAAATTTTGAAATTTTGAAATTTTGAAATTTTGAAATTTTGAAATTTTGAAATTTTGAAATTTTGAAATTTTGAAATTTTGAAATTTTGAAATTTTGAAATTTTGAAATTTTGAAATTTTGAAATTTTGAAATTTTGAAGTTTTGAAAATTTTAAATTTTGAAATATTGAGATTTTAAAGTTTTGAAATTTTGAAATTTTGAAATTTTGAAATTTTGCAATTTTGAAATTTTGAAATTTTGAAATTTTGAAATTTTGAAATTTTGAAATTTTGAAATTTTAAAATTTTGAAATTTTGAAATTTTAAAATTTTGAAATTTTGAAATTTTGAAATTTTAAAATTTTGAAATTTTGAAATTTTAAAATTTTGAAATTTTGAAATTTTGAAATTTTGAAATTTTGAAGTTTTGCAATTTTGACATTTTGAAATTTTGAAAATTTTAAATTTTGAAATATTGAGATTTTAAAGTTTTGAAATTTTGAAATTCTGAAACTTTGAAATTTTGAAATTTTGAAATATAGAGAATTTGAAGTTTTGAAATTTTAAAATTTTGAAATTTTGGCATTTTGAAATTTTGAAATTTTAAAATTGTGAAATTTTGAAATTTTGAAATTTTGAAATTTTGAAATATTGAAATTTTGAAATTTTGAAATTTTGAAATTGTGAAATTGTGAAATTTTGAAATTTTGAAATTTTGAAATTTTGAGTATTTGAAATTTTGAAATTTTGAAATTTTGAAGTTTTGAAATTTAAAATTTTGAAATTTTGAAATTATAAAATTTTGAAATTTTAAAATTTTGAAAATTTTTGAAATTTTAAAATTTTGAAATTTTGAAATATTGAGAATTTGAAGTTTTGAAATTTTGAAATTTTGAAATTTTGAAATTTTAAAATTTTGAAATTTTAAAATTTTGAAATTTTTAAATATTGAGAATTTGAAGTTTTGAAATTTTTAAATTTTTAAATTTTGAAAGTTTGAAATTTTGAAATTTTGAAATTTTGAAATTTTGAGATTTTGAAATTTTGAAATTTTGAAATTTTGAAATTTTAAATTTTAAAATTTTGAAATTTTGAAATTTTGAAATTTTGAAATTTTGAAATTTTGAAATTTTGAAATTTTGAAATTTTGAAATTTTGAAATTTTGAAATTTTGAAATTTTGAAATTTTGAAATTTTGAAATTTTGAAATTTTGAAATTTTGAAATTTTGAAATTTTGAAATTTTGAAATTTTGAAATTTTGAAATTTTGAAATTTTGAAATTTTGAAATTTTGAAATTTTGAAATTTTGAAATTTTGAAATTTTGAAATTTTGAAATTTTGAAATTTTGAAATTTTGAAATTTTGAAATTTTGAAATTTTGAAATTTTGAAATTTTGAAATTTTGAAATTTTGAAATTTTGAAATTTTGAAATTTTGAAATTTTGAAATTTTGAAATTTTGAAATTTTGAAATTTTGAAATTTTGAAATTTTGAAATTTTGAAATTTTGAAATTTTGAAATTTTGAAATTTTGAAATTTTGAAATTTTGAAATTTTGAAATTTTGAAATTTTGAAATTTTCAAATCTTGAAATTTTGAAATTTTGAAATTTTGAAATTTTGAAATTTTGAAATTTTGAAATTTTGAAATTTTGAAATTTTGAAGTTTTGAAATTTTGAAATTTTGAAGTTTTGCAATTTTGAAATTTTGAAATTTTAAAAATTTCAAGTTTTGAAATATTGAGATTTTGAAGTATTGAAATTTTGGAATTTTGCAATTTCAAAATTTTGAAATTTTGAAATTTTGAAATTTTGAAATTTTGAAATTTTGAAATTTTAAGTTTTGAAATTTTGAAATTTTGAAATTTTGAAATTTTGAAATTTTGAAATTTTGAAATTGAGAAATTTTGAAATTTTAAAATTTTGAAATTTTGAAATTTTGAAATTTTGAAATTTTTAAATTTTTAAATTTTGAAATTTCGAAATTTTGAAGTTTTGAAATTTTTAAATTTTTAAATATTGAAATTTTGAAATTTTGAAATTCTGAAATTTTGAAATTTTGAAATTTTGAAATATAGAGAATTTGAAGTTTTGAAATTTTAAAATTTTGAAATTTTGACATTTTGAAATTTTGAAATTTTAAAATTGTGAAATTTTGAAATTTTGAAATTTTGAAATTTTGAAATTTTGAAATTTTGAAATTTTGAAATTTTGAAATTTTGAAATTTTGAAATTTTGAAATTTTGAAATTTTGAAATTTTGAAATTTTGAAATATTGAGAATTTGTAGTTTTGAAATTTTGAAACTGCGAAATTTTGAAATTTTGAAATTTTAAAATTTTGAAATTTTGAAATTTTGAAATTTTGAAATTTTGAAATATTGAGAATTTGAAGTTTTGAAATTTTGAAATATTGAAATTTTGAAACTTTGAAATTTTGAAATTTTGAAATTTTGAAATATTGAAATTTTTAAATTTTTAAATTTTAAAATATTAAGAATTTGAGAATTTGAAGTTTTGAAATTTTAAAATTTTGATATTTTGAAATTTTGACATTTTGAAATTTCTAAATACTGAAATTTTGAAATTTCAAAAGTTTGAAATTTCAAAATTTTGAATTTTTGAAATTTTGAAATTTCGAACTTTTTAAATTTTGAAATTTTGAAATTTTAAAATTTTGAAATTTTGAAATTTTGAAATTTTGAAATTTTGAAATTTTGAAATTTTGAAATTTTGAAATTTTTGAAATTTTGAAATTTTGAAATTTTGAAATTTTGAAATTTTGAAATTTTGAAATTTTGAAATTTTGAAATTTTGAAATTTTGAAATTTTGAAGTTTTGAAATTTTGAAATTTTGAAATTTTGAAATTTTGAAATTTTGAAATTTTGAAATTTTGAAATTTTGAAATTTTGAAATTTTGAAATTTTGAAATTTTGAAATTTTGAAATTTTGAAATTTTGAAATTTTGAAATTTTGAAATTTTGAAATTTTGAAATTTTGAAATTTAAAATTTTGAAATTTTGAAATTATAAAATTTTGAAATTTTAAAGTTTTGAAAATTTTTGAAATTTTAAAATTTTGAAATTTTGAAATATTGAGAATTTGAAGTTTTGAAATTTTGAAATTTTGAAATTTTGAAATTTTGAAATTTTGAAATTTTAAAATTTTAAAATTTTGAAATTTTAAAATTTTGAAATTTTTAAATATTGAGAATTTGAAGTTTTGAAAGTTTTAAATTTTTAAATTTTGAAAGTTTGAAATTTTGAAATTTTGAAATTTTGAAATTTTGAAATTTTGAAATTTTGAAATTTTGAAATTTTGAAATTTTGAAATTTTAAATTTTAAATTTTGAAATTTTGAAATTTTGCAATTTTGAAATTTTGAAATTTTGAAATTTTGAAATTTTGAAATTTTGAAATTTTGAAATTTTGAAATTTTGAAATTTTGAAATTTTGAAATTTTGAAATTTTGAAATTTTGAAATTTTGAAATTTTAAATTTTGAAATTTTGAAATTTTGAAATTTTGAAATTTTGAAATTTTGCAATTTTGAAATTTTGAAATTTTGAAATTTTGAAATTTTGAAATTTTGAAATTTTGAAATTTTGAAATTTTGAAATTTTGAAATTTTGAAATTTTGAAATTTTGAAATTTTGAAATTTTGAAATTTTGAAATTTTGAAATTTTGAAATTTTGAAATTTTGAAATTTTGAAATTTTGAAATTTTGAAATTTTGAAATTTTGAAATTTTGAAATTTTGAAATTTTGAAATTTTGAAATTTTGAAATTTTGAAATTTTGAAATTTTGAAGTTTTGCTATTTTGAAATTTTGAAATTTTGAAAATTTTAAATTTTGAAATATTAAGATTTTAAAGTTTTGAAATTTTGAAATTTTGAAATTTTGAAATTTTGAAATTTTGAAATTTTGAAATTTTGAAATTTTGAAATTTTGAAATTTTGAAATTTTGAAATTTTGAAATTTTGAAATTTTAAAATTTTGAAATTTTGAAATTTTAAAATTTTGAAATTTTGAAATTTTGAAATTTTAAAATTTTGAAATTTTGAAATTTTAAAATTTTGAAATTTTTAAATTTTGAAATTTTGAAATTTTGAAATTTTGAAGTTTTGCAATTTTGAAATTTTGAAATTTTGAAAATTTTAAATTTTGAAATATTGAGATTTTAAAGTTTTGAAATTTTGAAATTTTGAAATTTTGAAATTTTGCAATTTTGAAATTTTGAAATTTTGAAAATTTTAAATTTTGAAATATTGAGATTTTAAAGTTTTGAAATTTTGAAATTCTGAAATTTTGAAATTTTGAAATTTTGAAATATAGAGAATTTGAAGTTTTGAAATTTTAAAATTTTTAAATTTTGACATTTTGAAATTTTGAAATTTTAAAATTGTGAAATTTTGAAATTTTGAAATTTTGAAATTTTGAGATATTGAAATTTTGAAATTTTGAAATTTTGAAATTTTGAAATTGTGAAATTGTGAAATTTTAAAATTTTGAAATTTTGAAATTTTGAAATTTTGAAATTTTGAGTATTTGAAATTTTGAAATTTTGAAATTTTGAAGTTTTGAAATTTAAAATTTTGAAATTTTGAAATTATAAAATTTTGAAATTTTAAAATTTTGAAAATTTTTGAAATATTGAGAATTTGAAGTTTTGAAATTTTGAAATTTTGAAATTTTGAAATTTTGAAATTTTGAAATTTTAAAATTTTGAAATTTTAAAATTTTGAAATTTTTAAATATTGAGAATTTGAAGTTTTGAAATTTTGAAATTTTTAAATTTTTAAATTTTGAAAGTTTGAAATTTTGAAATTTTGAAATTTTGAGATTTTGAAATTTTGAAATTTTGAAATTTTGAAATTTTGAAATTTTGAAATTTTGAAATTTTAAATTTTGAAATTTTGAAATTTTAAATTTTAAATTTTGAAATTTTGCAATTTTGAAATTTTGAAATTTTGAAATTTTGAAATTTTGAAATTTTGAAATTTTGAAATTTTGAAATTTTGAAATTTTGAAATTTTGAAATTTTGAAATTTTGAAATTTTGAAATTTTGAAATTTTGAAATTTTGAAATTTTGAAATTTTGAAATTTTGAAATTTTGAAATTTTGAAATTTTGAAATTTTGAAATTTTGAAATTTTGAAGTTTTGCAATTTTGAAATTTTGAAATTTTGAAAATTTCAAATTTTGAAATATTGAGATTTTGAAGTTTTGAAATTTTGAAATTTTGCAATTTTAAAATTTTGAAATTTTGAAATTTTGAAATTTTGAAATTTTGAAATTTTGAAATTTTTAAGTTTTGAAATTTTGAAATTTTGAAATTTTGAAATTTTGAAATTTTGAAATTTTGAAATTTTGATATTTTGAAATTTTGAAATTTTGAAATTTTGAAATTTTAAAATTTTGAAATTTTGAAATTTTGAAATTTTTAAATTTTGAAATTTCGAAATTTTGAAGTTTTGAAATTTTTAAATTTTTAAATATTGAAATTTTGAAATTTTGAAATTCTGAAATTTTGAAATTTTGAAATTTTGAAATATAGAGAATTTGAAGTTTTGAAATTTTAAAATTTTGAAATTTTGACATTTTGAAATTTTGAAATTTTAAAATTGTGAAATTTTCAAATTTTGAAATTTTGAAATTTTGAAATTTTGAAATTTTTAAATTTTTAAATTTTGAAATTTTTAAATTTTGAAATTTTGAAATTTTGAAATTTTGAAATTTTGAAATTTTGAAATTTTGAAATTTTGAAATTTTGAAATATTGAGAATTTGTAGTTTTGAAATTTTGAAACTGCGAAATTTTGAAATTTTGAAATTTTAAAATTTTGAAATTTTGAAATTTTGAAATTTTGAAATTTTGAAATATTGAGAATTTGAAGTTTTGAAATTTTGAAATATTGAAATTTTGAAACTTTGAAATTTTGAAATTTTGAAATTTTGAAATATTGAAATTTTTATTGATTTTTTATTGAATTTTGAATTTTTGAAATTTTGAAATTTCGAACTTTTTAAATTTTGAAATTTTGAAATTTTAAAATTTTGAAATTTTGAAATTTTGAAATTTTGAAATTTTGAAATTTTGAAATTTTGAAATTTTTGAAATTTTGAAATTTTGAAATTTTGAAATTTTGAAATTTTGAAATTTTGAAATTTTGAAATTTTGAAATTTTGAAATTTTGAAATTTTGAAATTTTGAAATTTTGAAATTTTGAAATTTTGAAATTTTGAAATTTTGAAATTTTGAAATTTTGAAATTTTGAAATTTTGAAATTTTGAAATTTTGAAATTTTGAAATTTTGAAATTTTGAAATTTTGAAATTTTGAAATTTTGAAATTTTGAAATTTTGAAATTCTGAAATTTTGAATTTTTGACATATTGAGAATTTGAAGTTTTGAAATTTTGAAATTTTGAAATTTTGAAATTTTGAAATTTTGAAATTTTGAAATTTTGAAATTTTGAAATTTTGAAATTTTGAAATTTTGAAATTTTGAAATTTTGAAATTTTGAAATTTTGAAATTTTGAAATTTTGACATTTTGAAATTTTGAAATTTTGAAATTTTGAAATTTTGAAATTCTGAAATTTTTAAATTTTGAAATATAGAGAATTTGAAGTTTTGAAATTTTGAAATTTTGACATTTTGAAATTTTGAAATTTTGAAATTTTGAAATTTTGAAATTTTGAAATTTTGAAATTTTGAAATTTTGAAATTTTGAAATTTTGAAATTTTGAAATTTTGAAATTTTGAAATTTTGAAATTTTGAAATTTTGAAATTTTGAAATTTTGAAATTTTGAAATTTTGAAATTTTGAAATTTTGAAATTTTGAAATTTTGAAATTTTGAAATTTTGAAATTTTGAAATTTTGAAATTTTGAAATTTTGAAATTTTGAAATTTTGAAATTTTAAAATTTTGAAATTTGGAGACTTTGAAATTTTGAAATTTTGAAATTTTGAAATTTTGAAATTTTGAAATTTTGAAATTTTGAAATTTTGAAATTTTGAAATTTTGAAATTTTGACATTTTGAAATTTTGAAATTTTGAAATTTTGAAATTTTGAAATTTTGAAATTTTGAAATTTTGAAATTTTGAAATTTTGAAATTTTGAAATTTTGAAATTTTGAAATTTTGAAATTTTGAAATTTTGAAATTTTGAAATTTTGAAATTTTGAAATTTTGAAATTTTGAAATTTTGAAATTTTGAAATTTTGAAATTTTGAAATTTTGAAATTTTGAAATTTTGAAATTTTGAAATTCTGAAATTTTGAATTTTTGACATATTGAGAATTTGAAGTTTTGAAATTTTGAAATTTTGAAATTTTGAAATTTTGAAATTTTGAAATTTTTAAATTTTGACATTTTGAAATTTTGAAATTTTGAAATTTTGAAATTTTGAAATTCTGAAATTTTGAAATATAGAGAATTTGAAGTTTTGAAATTTTGAAATTTTGACATTTTGAAATTTTGAAATTTTGAAATTTTGAAATTTTGAAATTTTGAAATTTTGAAATTTTGAAATTTTGAAATTTTGAAATTTTGAAGTTTTGAAATTTTGAAATTTTGAAATTTTGAAATTTTGAAATTTTGAAATTTTGAAATTTTGAAATTTTGAAATTTTGAAATTTTGAAATTTTAAAATTTTGAAATTTGGAGACTTTGAAATTTTGAAATTTTGAAATTCTAAAATCTTGAAATTTTGAAATTTTGAAAATTTGAAATTTTTAAATTTTTAAATTTTTAAATTTGGAAATTTTGAAATTTTGCAATTTTTAAATTTTGAAATTTGGAAATTTGGAAATTTGGAAATTTTGAAATTTTGACATTTTGAAATTTTGAAATTTGGAAATTTGGAAATTTTGAAATTTTAATATTTTGAAATTTTTAAATTTTTAAATTTTGAAATTTTGAAATATTGAGAATGTGAAGTTTTGAAATTTTGAAACTTTGAAATTTTGAAATTTTGAAATTTTGAAATTTTGAAATTTTGAAATTTTGAAATTTTGAAATTTTGAAATTTTGAAATTTTGAAATTTTGAAATTTTGAAATTTTGAAATTTTGAAATTTTGAAATTTTGAAATTTTAAAATTTTGAAATTTTTAAATTTTCAAATTTTTAAATTTTGAAATATTGAGAATTTGAAGTTTTGAAATTTTGAAAAATTGAAATTTTGAAACTTTGAAATTTTGAAATTTTGAAATTTGGAAATTCTGAAATTTTGAATTTTTGACATATTGAGAATTTGAAGTTTTGAAATTTTGAAATTTTGAAATTTTAAAATTTTGAAATTTTGAAATTTTTGAAATTTTGAAATTTTGAAATTTTGAAATTTTGAAATTTTGAAATTTTGAAATTTTGAAATTTTGAAATTTTGAAATTTTGAAATTTTGAAATTTTGAAATTTTGAAATTTTGAAATTTTGAAATTTTGAAATTTTGAAATTTTGAAATTTTGAAATTTTGAAATTTTGAAATTTTGAAATTTTGAAATTTTGAAATTTTGAAATTTTGAAATTCTGAAATTTTGAATTTTTGACATATTGAGAATTTGAAGTTTTGAAATTTTGAAATTTTGAAATTTTGAAATTTTGAAATTTTGAAATTTTGAAATTTTGAAATTTTGAAATTTTGAAATTTTGAAATTTTGAAATTTTGAAATTTTGACATTTTGAAATTTTGAAATTTTGAAATTTTGAAATTTTGAAATTCTGAAATTTTTAAATTTTGAAATATAGAGAATTTGAAGTTTTGAAATTTTGAAATTTTGACATTTTGAAATTTTGAAATTTTGAAATTTTGAAATTTTGAAATTTTGAAATTTTGAAATTTTGAAATTTTGAAATTTTGAAATTTTGAAATTTTGAAATTTTGAAATTTTGAAATTTTGAAATTTTGAAATTTTGAAATTTTGAAATTTTGAAATTTTGAAATTTTGAAATTTTGAAATTTTGAAATTTTGAAATTTTGAAATTTTGAAATTTTGAAATTTTGAAATTTTGAAATTTTGAAATTTTGAAATTTTGAAATTTTGAAATTTTGAAATTTTGAAATTTTAAAATTTTGAAATTTGGAGACTTTGAAATTTTGAAATTTTGAAATTTTGAAATTTTGAAATTTTGAAATTTTGAAATTTTGAAATTTTGAAATTTTGAAATTTTGAAATTTTGACATTTTGAAATTTTGAAATTTTGAAATTTTGAAATTTTGAAATTTTGAAATTTTGAAATTTTGAAATTTTGAAATTTTGAAATTTTGAAATTTTGAAATTTTGAAATTTTGAAATTTTGAAATTTTGAAATTTTGAAATTTTGAAATTTTGAAATTTTGAAATTTTGAAATTTTGAAATTTTGAAATTTTGAAATTTTGAAATTTTGAAATTTTGAAATTTTGAAATTTTGAAATTTTGAAATTTTGAAATTTTGAAATTTTGAAATTTTGAAATTCTGAAATTTTGAATTTTTGACATATTGAGAATTTGAAGTTTTGAAATTTTGAAATTTTGAAATTTTGAAATTTTGAAATTTTGAAATTTTGAAATTTTGACATTTTGAAATTTTGAAATTTTGAAATTTTGAAATTTTGAAATTCTGAAATTTTTAAATTTTGAAATATAGAGAATTTGAAGTTTTGAAATTTTGAAATTTTGACATTTTGCAATTTTGAAATTTTGAAATTTTGAAATTTTGAAATTTTGAAATTTTGAAATTTTGAAATTTTGAAATTTTGAAGTTTTGAAATTTTGAAATTTTGAAATTTTGTAATTTTGAAATTTTGAAATTTTGAAATTTTGAAATTTTGAAATTTTGAAATTTTGAAATTTTGAAATTTTGAAATTTTAAAATTTTGAAATTTGGAGACTTTGAAATTTTGAAATTTTGAAATTCTAAAATCTTGAAATTTTGAAATTTTGAAAATTTGAAATTTTTAAATTTTTAAATTTTAAAATTTGGAAATTTTGAAATTTTGCAATTTTTAAATTTTGAAATTTGGAAATTTGGAAATTTGGAAATTTTGAAATTTTGACATTTTGAAATTTTGAAATTTGGAAATTTGGAAATTTTGAAATTTTAATATTTTGAAATTTTTAAATTTTTAAATTTTGAAATTTTGAAATATTGAGAATGTGAAGTTTTGAAATTTTGAAACATTGAAATTTTGAAATTTTGAAATTTTGAAATTTTGAAATTTTGAAATTTTGAAATTTTGAAATTTTGAAATTTTGAAATTTTGAAATTTTGAAATTTTGAAATTTTGAAATTTTGAAATTTTGAAATTTTAAAATTTTGAAATTTTTAAATTTTCAAATTTTTAAATTTTGAAATATTGAGAATTTGAAGTTTTGAAATTTTGAAAAATTGAAATTTTGAAACTTTGAAATTTTGAAATTTTGAAATTTGGAAATTCTGAAATTTTGAATTTTTGACATATTGAGAATTTGAAGTTTTGAAATTTTGAAATTTTGAAATTTTTGAAATTTTGAAATTTTGAAATTTTGAAATTTTTAAATTTTGAAATTTTGAAATTTTGAAATTTTTAAATTTTTAAATTTTGAAATTTTTAAATTTTTAAATTTTTAAATTCTGAAATTTTGAATTTTTGACATATTGAGAATTTGAAGTTTTGAAATTTTGAAATTTTGAAATTTTGAAATTTTGAAATTTTGACATTTTGAAATTTTGAAATTTTGAAATTTTGAAATTTTGAAATTTTGAAATTTTGAAATTTTGAAATTTTGAAATTTTGAAATTTTGAAATTTTGAAATTTTGAAATTTTGAAATTTTGAAATTTTGAAATTTTGAAATTTTGAAATTTTGAAATTTTGAAATTTTGAAATTTTGAAACTTTGAAATTTTGAAATTTTGAAATTTTGAAATTTTGAAATTAGGAAATTTGAAATTTTGAAATTTTTAAATTTGGAACTTTTGAAATTTTGCAATTTTGAAATTTCGCAATTTTAAAATTTTCAAATTCTGACATTTTAAAATTTTGAAATTTTGAAATTGTGAGATTTTGAAATTTTGAAATTTTGAAATTTTGAACTTTTGAAATTTTGAAATTTTTAAAATTTGAAATTTTAAAATTTTGAAATTTTAAAATTTTAAAATTTTGAAATTTTAAAATTTTGAAATTTTAAAATTTTGAAATTTTCAAATTTTCAAATTTTCAAATTTTGAAATTTTGAAATTTTGAAATTTTGAAATTTTGAAATTTTGAAATTTTGAAATTTTGAAATTTTGAAATTTTGAAATTTTGAAATTTTGAAATTTTGAAATTTTAAAATTTTGAAATTTTGACATTTTGAAATTTTAAAATTTTGAAATTTTGAAAATTTGAAATTTTGAAATTTTGAAATTTTGAAATTTTGAAATTTTTAAATTTTGAAATATTGACATTTGAATATTTGAAATTTTGAAATTTTGGAATTTTCAAATTTTAAAATTTTGAAATTTTGAAATTTTGAAATTTTGAAATTTTGAAATTTTGAAATTTTGAAATTTTGAAATTTTGAAATTTTGAAATTTTGAAATTTTGAAATTTTGAAATTTTGAAATTTTGAAATTTTGAAATTTTGAAATTTTGAAATTTTGAAATTTTGAAATTTGGAAATTTTGAAATTTTGAAATTTTGAAATTTTGAAATTTTGAAATTTTGATATTTTGACATTTGAATATTTGAAATTTTGAAATTTTGAAATTTTGAAATTTCGAAATTTTGAAATTTTGAAATTTTGAAATTTTGAAATTTTGAAATTTTGAAATTTTGACGTTTTGAAATTTTGCAATTTTGAAATTTTGAAATTTTGAAATTTTGAAATTTTGAAATTTTGAAATTTTGAAATTTTGAAATTTTGAAATTTTGAAATTTTGAAATTTTGAAATTTTGAAATTTTGAAATATAGAGAATTTGAAGTTTTGAAATTTTGAAATTTTGACATTTTGAAATTTTGAAAATTTTAAATTTTGAAATTTTGAAATTTTGAAATTTTGAAAATTTAAAATTTTGAAATTTTGAAATTCTGAACTTTTTAAATTTTTAAATTTTGAAATTTTGCAATTTAAAAATTTTGAAATTTTGAAATTTTAAAATGTTAAAATTTTGAAATTTTGAAATTTTGAAATTTTGAAATTTTGAAATTTTGAAATTTTGAAATTTTGAAATTTTGAGATTTTGAAATCTTGAAATTTTGAAATTTTAAAATTTTGAAATTTTGAAATATTGATAATTTGAAGTTTTGAAATTTTGAAATGTTGAAATTTTGAAATTTCGAAATTTTGAAATTTTGAAATTTTGAAATTTTAAAATTTTGAAATTTCGAAATTTTGAAATTTTGAAATTTAGAAATTTTGAAATTTCAAGATTTTGAAATTTTTGAAATTTTGAAATTTTGAAATTATGAAATTTTGAAATTTTGAAATTTTAAAATTTTGAAATTTTGAAATTTTTAAATTCTGAAATTTTGAAATTTTAAAATTCTGAAGTTTTTAAATTTTGAAATAAAGATAATTTGAAGTTTTGAAATTTTGAAATTTTGAAATTTTGACATTTTGAAATTTTGAAATTTTGAAATTTTGAAATTTTGAAATTTTGAAATTTTGAAATTTTGAAATTTTGAAATTTTGAAATTTTGAAATTTTGAAATTTTGAAATTTTGAAATTTTGAAATTTTGAAATTTTGAAATTTTGAAATTTTGAAATTTTAAAATTTTGAAATTTTGAAATTTTGAAATTTTGAAATTTTGAAATTTTGAAATTTTGAAATTTTGAAATTTTGAAATCTTGAAATGTTGAAATTTTGAACTTTTGAAATTTTGAAATTTTGAAATTTTGAAAATTTGAAATTTTGAAATTTTTAAATTTTAAAATTTTGAAAATTTGAAATTTTTAAATTTTTAAATTTTTAAATTTGAAAATTTTTAAATTTTGCAATTTTGAAATTTTGCAATTTTAAAATTTTGAAATTTTGACATTTTAAAATTTTGAAATTTTGAAATTTTTAAAATTTTGAAATTTTGAAATTTTGAGATTTTGAAATTTTGAAATTTTGAAATTTTGAAATTTTGAAATTTTGAAATTTTGAAATTTTGAAATTTTGAAATTTTGAAATTTTGAAATTTTGAAAATTTAAAATTTTAAAATTTTGAAATTTTGAAATTTTGGAATTTTGAAATTTTGAAATTTTGAAATTTTGAAATTTTAAAATTTTGAAATTTTGAAATTTTGAAATTTTGAAATATTGAGAATTTGAAGTATTGAAATTTTGAAATGTTGAAATTTTGAAATTTTGAAATTTTGAACTTTTGAATTTTGAAATTTTGAAATTTTGAATTTTGAAATTTTGAAATTTTGAAATTTTAAATTTTGAAATTTGAAATTTTGAAATTTTGAAATATATAGAATTTGATGTTTTGAATTTTGGAATTTTGACATTTTAAAATTTGAAATTTGAAATTTGAAATTTTGAAATTTTGAAATTTTGAAATTTTGAAATTTTGAAATTTGAATTTTGAAATTTTGAAATTTGAAATTTTGAATTTTGAA
The DNA here is from genome assembly GCA_955652365.1 of Eristalinus aeneus. NCBI lineage: Eukaryota > Metazoa > Arthropoda > Insecta > Diptera > Syrphidae > Eristalinus > Eristalinus aeneus. The sequence goes on from CATPCP010000042.1 coordinate 32,401, forward strand.
ATTTTGAAATTTTGAAATTTTAAAATTTTAAAATTTGAAATTTTGAATTTTGAAATTTTGAAAATTTAAAATTTTGAAATTTTGAATTCTGAACTTTTGAAATTTTGAATTTGAATTTTGAAATTTTGAAATTTTGAAATTTTGAAATTTTGAAATTTTGAAATTTTGAAATTTTGAAATTTTGAAATTTTGAAATTTTGAAATTTTGAAATTTTGAATTTTGAAATTTTGAAATTTTGAAATTTTGAAATTTTGAAATTTTGAATTTTGAAATTTTGAAATTTTGAAATTTTGAAATTTTGAAATTTTGAAATTTTGAAATTTTGCATTTTAAAGTTTTGAAATTTTAAATTTTAAATTTTGAAATTTGGAAATATTGAGAATTTGAGGTTTTGAAATTTTGACATTTTGACATTTTGAAATTTTGAAATTTTGAAATTTTGAAATTTTGAAATTTTGAAATTTTGAAATTTTGAAATTTGAAATTTTGAATTTGAAATTTTGAAATTTTTAAATTTGAAATTTTGAAATTTTGAAATTTTTAATTTTGAAATTTTGAAATTTTGAATTTGAAATTTTGAAATTTTGAAATTTTGAATTTTGAAATTTTGAAATTTTGAATTTTGAAATTTTAATTTGAATTTTTGAAATTTTGAATTTGAATTTTAAATTTGAAATTTGAATTTTGAGATTTAGAAATTTTGAAATTTTGAATATTGATAATTTAAGTTTTGAATTTTGAAATATTGAAATTTTGAAATTTTGAATTTTGAAATTTTGAAATTTGAAATTATGAAATTTTGAAATTTTGAAATTTTAAAATTTTAAATTTTGAAATTTTTACATTCTGAAATTTTGAAATTTTAAAATTCTGAAGTTTTTAAATTTTGAAATAAAGAGAATTTGAAGTTTTGAAATTTTGAAATTTTGAAATTTTGACATTTTGAAATTTTGAAATTTTGAAATTTTGAAATTTTGAAATTTTGAAATTTTGAAATTTTGAAATTTTGAAATTTTGAAATTTTGAAATTTGAAATTTTGAAATTTTGAAATTTTGAAGTTTTGAAATTTTGAAATTTTGAATTTTGAAATTTTGAAATTTTGAATTTTGAAATTTTGAAATTTGAATTTTGAAATTTTGAAACTTTAAAATTTTGAAATTTGGAAATTTTGAAATTTTGAAAATTTGAAATTTTTAAATTTTAAAATTTTGAAATTTTAAAATTTTAAAATTTTGAAATTTTAAAATTTTGAAATTTTAAATTTTGAAATTTTGAAATTTTGAAATTTTCAAATTTTGAAATTTTCAAATTTGAAATTTTGAAATTTTGAATTTTGAAATTTGAAATTTGAAATTTTGAAATTTTGAATTTTGAAATTTTGAAATTTGAATTTTGAAATTTTGAAATTTTGAATTTTGAAATTTTGAATTTTGAAATTTTAAAATTTTGAAATTTTGACATTTTGAAATTTTAAAATTTTGAAATTTTGAAAATTGAATTTTGAAATTTGAAATTTGAAATTTTGAATTTTGAATTTTTTGAAAATTTGAAATTTTGAAATTTTGAAATTTTGAAATTTTGAAATTTTGAAATATTGACATTTGAATATTTGAAATTTTGAAATTTTGGAATTTTCAAATTTTAAATTTTGAAATTTTGAAATTTTGAAATTTTGAAATTTTGAAATTTTGAAATTTTGAAATTTTGAAATTTTGAAATTTTGAAATTTTGAAATTTTGAAATTTTGAAATTTTGAAATTTTGAAATTTTGAAATTTG
>CATPCP010000045.1:0-5000 GCA_955652365.1 Eristalinus aeneus
TGGGAACGAATTTGCCGATTACTTCTTTAAACTCGCACACCATTCACCAATCTACAAGTCAATCTTCTACACTAAATCTGATCTTCTGTGCGTCATTAACAACTTCCTTAAAGAAAAACAAACCTTGTATTGGATAGTCATCACTACTCCAAAATCTATGTCAACAGACAGCACCCTGCCTATTCTGCCTCATCCTTAAAAGCAATGATTACGACCTTAGTCAGATTATGATTAGGTCACACCACAGCTACCCATCTACACCTTCTAAAAGGAGAAAACCCACCAAAGTGCTAGTATTGTAACACCAATATGAACCTACACCACCTTCCAGGCATTGTTGACTGCTGCTTTTGAGCACAAATTAAACACCTTTCAAAGCTTCCGAAAACATCAGTCTATGAAATACTACGTAATCCAACCACAGAAAACATTGTAAAAATAAGCAATTTTGTAAAAAGAACTAATTTTAAAATTTAATTAGGTATTGGAAATTCCCAGTTTATATTTCTTTTTTTTCTTTTTCATTTACCTTTAAAATTACAACCATACATAGAGCCGAAAGCCCCACAGCTTGTTGCTCATTTACTATTATCACTGTTAATTTTAATTACGTGTTAATAAATAATAATAATAATATAGAAAATGCGTAAAGGATTAATCTAAAACAGCTTATGCAATGATAAAATACTTGAAAAAGAACATTGAAATAATTCAAGGTACATAATTCATACAATCATTCATAAAACTTAAACTTTGTATCGTGCACCATCTCATACTTAAGTGTGCTGTGTTTGATAAACCATCAACCTTGTTCTTCTTGTTCTTGTGGCGCTACAGTCCGGGGTGGACCTGGGCCTCAACCAACATGCCTCTCCAGCCAGCAAGATATTTTGCCAGCTGCCTGCAGTTGCGCACTCCAAGTTGGTTGAGGTCCTTTTCCACTTGTGTGCGCCACTTCAGTCTAGGTCGTCCTCTGTTGGGTTGTCCCAATGGGTAGTATCCAAAGACTTTTCGGGCCGGAGCAGTGGTGTCCAAATGCTCTATATGGCCTAGCCATCTTAAGCGTTGTATCCGTAGACGCTTGACCAGGCGCATGTCGCTGTACAGCCCATAGAGTTCGTCATTAAATCTTCTCCTCCAGATGCCATCAACGCAAAAAGGACCAAAATCGCAAGCAAAACTTTTCTTAGGCAAAAAGTTTTGAGCTACGACCCAGTCAGCGAACGCCTCATGACAATACACATCAAGGCTAAATTTGGGAACATTAGCCTAATATGCGCTCACGCCCTGACAGAGGAGAAGGATGACTTCTATGATCTTCTAGAACGAACATACGATCGATGCCCCAGCTACGACACCAGGATCGTTCTAGGAGATTTCAACGCTCAGCTGGGAAAGGAGGACATCTTCGCTGAAATCATCGGTAAACACAGCCTGCACGACAATACGTCCGGAAACCGACTCTGGCTGTTGAACTTCGCCTCGGAGCGGAACCTCTCTCTGTGGCTAGTACGCGGTTCCCACACCTAGACATTCACAAAGGGACCTTGCGATCTCCTGATCAATCAACCGTCAACCAGATTGATCATGTTGCGATCGACGTCACACACTTCTCCAGCATTCTCGATGTCCGAACCTTCCGAGGTGCAAACATCGACTCGGATCATCACCTTGTTGTCGCCAAGGTAAGAACCCGGATATCGAGACAGCAACGGAGTCGAGAAAGATCAAAACGGTTTGACGTCGAAAAGCTACAATCGCAGCCGATTGCTGGGAACTTTGCCGACCGACTACTTAACGGCGATGACGGCCCATATCCCGCTGTAAGGCAGAATGTTCCATTGAATTTGGACGATGATAGACAAGCATTCCGTCCCCCCGACTTAGACGAGGTGAAGATAGCAATATTCAAGCTGATGTCAAACAAAGCTGTTGGAGCGGATGGATTGTCCATAGAATTATTTAAAGCATCTGGAGATGGCCTGGTTGGGCGCATGCACCAGCTCATCTGTAAGATATGGTTGGAGGAAAGCATGCCCGATGAGTGGAATCTCAGAGTCGTTTGCCCGGTTCACAAGAAAGGAGACTCCTTTGACTGCACCAACTACCGAGGGATTAGTTTCCTCAGTATCGCATACAAGATCGTCTCTGGCGTATTGTGTGAGCATCTGAAACCGTTTGCCTGATAGGTCCCTATCAGTGTGGTTTCAGGCCAGAGAAGTCCACAATAGACCAGATCTTCACATTACAGCAGATCCTGGAAGACACAAGAAATACAAATTGACACTCACCACCTATTCGTCGATTTCAAGGCTGCATATGACAGCGTGCATAGAGACGAAATATACAGTGCCATGTCTAGTTTTGGCATTCCTAAGAAACTCGTCAGATTGTGTAGGATGACGATGGAGAACTCTCGCTGCTCCCTCAAGGTCGGTAACGAACTCACCGAGACCTTCAATGTCAAAAAAGGTTTTAAACAAGGCGACGCACTGTCATGTGACTCTTGCAGAAGTCAGTTCAATTGCTAGCTTACGCTGACGATATTGACGTGATTGGACGAACACAGCGAGCCGTCAATTAAGCATTTGCTTAGCGGAAGCGGCTAAAATGGGTCCGGCGGTAAATGAGGGCAAAACGAAGTACATGCTGTCATCAAGGAAGGACATACAACATCGACGTCTCGGACAGAGCGTCACTATGGGCAGCAGAAACTTCGAGTCAAGGACTTCGTCTACCTCGGCTCCGCGGTAAACAGGAACAACAACATCAGTACCGAAATCAAACGCAGAATCACTCTTGCCAATCGCTGTTTCTTTGGGCTCAAAAGGCAATTGAGTATTAAAGCCCTCTCTCGAAGGACTAAGCTCGCTTTATATAACAGCTTGATCATCTCGGTCCTACTTTATGTCGCGGAATCTTGGACGTTAGCAAAGGCGGATGAGGAAGCCCTTAGTATTTTCGAGAGAAAAGTTTTGCGTGCGATCAAACTTGTTCAAAGTTTGCAAAATAGGTGCAGTTCGCACTCAGGAAGGACAACCGGTTTGATATGCACCATGAACTTTAAACGACGAACAGATAGAGAATTTTTGGCAATAGTATGGTCAGTGACATACCTTAGACCCTATATATGGGGTAAATTAATAAATTTAAAGTTATCACTGACCATCAACTAACCAAATACCTCAACAAACGGGTACAATGGGAATGAACTCTAACAAAGAAACTAAAGTTGTTTGTTAAAATAGTCTGGGTTTGACTACGACATAGAGTACCTTAAAGGGAAGGAAATATATATATGTATAAAAAATATAGGAAGACCATCTCACATCCAATATGACTACGACCAACATTTTTACCGACGAAATCGAAGTTCTACGTGGAAGAACGATATTTGGAAAAACTTGATTATCAGGACTCCAATGACCTGGCAATTTTCACAGAGTTACAACATAATAAAATGCAACAAATTTGTTAAGAAACAATGTATAAAAGGAACCCTATAAACATAACGCTTAAGACATAAATACGAACCAAGATATAAAATCAAAAAAATTTCAAATTGTAAATTTGCAGATGAAAACATTATTTACAGTACTATTGGTAATACGGATTCCGGCGGCACAACCAAAACTTATAATAACGAAGATAGAAACGAATAATGGATGCATGCAAACTGAATATAGGTGTAGTAGAGATGATAAACAATTTTGCATCTGATCAATTTGCAAAAAATTAAAGATGCTGTTGCAGAAATTCGATTTTTTTATTGGTGTAGAAAAAACTGTTCTTTGGGAAATAGAGTCAATCGAATCAAAAATATTAACGATTTTCCCTAAAAGGCGAAGAAAAGGTTTAGCTAATGCTATAGGTACAGCAAGTAAGTGGTTATTCGGAACATTGGACAATAACGGCCATCAGGACATTATAGGCCACATGAAAAAATAGAAATTAACAATCAAAACTCCATAGAGAATTTAAATATACAAATTAGGACTAACACCTATTTTAATGAACCAATATTTGACTTAATGAAATTCATTGAAGAAGATAGAAAAAAGATTGCTCAAGCATTAAATGAATTTGATAGAAACCAAAAAGAGAAATATATATATATATATATATATACAAATAAAACTAAACCAAAAAATTACAAAATAGATCAAATTTTAGACAACTTTGCCTCAATTTAAAATAATATTTTACATCCTGGAATACTAACTCTAAGCGAAATAAATAATTTTAACATTCTAAATTAGGTATGATGAGGGATGAAGACAATGTTGATAATGCCTATTAAAGTACCTATGGCTGTTATGGAATTAAAATTACTAACTGGCTTGCTTACAGAATAATTCAAGAACAAAAAAAAAAATGAGTGGAACAGAATGTGAAGTTAATCATGAAGTATGGTATGTACACTTACTTATGTCCTTATTTTTCATACATAGCTGTCAAAAGCAGTATCAATTAGGACATGAAACTTTTCGATCATTTCCCTATCAATTCCTGTAATTTGTGCAGTTTTTCTTCATCTCTAAAGAAATCAATAAGAATCCATGAGTGAAGAGAGCCTAATCCAAAGGACATTGCTTCTTGGTACACATGCTTTCATGAAAGATTAGCTAAATTATCATCAAAGCTTTTTCTCGGTTTTCCGAATCTAGTAAAATTAGACGAAGAAGCTATTTCTTCTAAAACATGTTTTGGTAGTATATATTGAAACATTACATTTTTATATTCAGTACGAGTCTAATTACTCCAAAAAAAAAAAAAAAAATCAAGAATCGGAACACAAACCACTGAGAAAACGAAACAAGCACGTGATCCTCAAATTGACTTTCTTATCAAAGAGTTACATACAATTTGGACTTTGCGATCATTTTTTTGTTGTTGCACTAGTTGTACCAAAAAAAAAATGCACAGTCATTACGTGGGCTATGAAAGCTGTGGAAAAAGTGGGATTTGTTTACTTTTGAGTATGTCATTATTTGAATTAA
>CATPCP010000045.1:10000-40000 GCA_955652365.1 Eristalinus aeneus
ATTACTGTTCTTAGTTCATTTTGGTTGATTGCGTTAGGCGGCAAAGAAATTGGTAAAGAGTTTAATCCTTTGTCTTTGCAATTTTTGAGGTATGTTTTTAGACAGTTGATCAAGTTGGGGTTGGTAAAAAAATTGTCTATTTCAGGTTTTAAAAAATCCTGAAATTTGTTTCGTAACATTCTTTCATCAGACCATTCTACAAGGAGAATTACGCTTTTGGGCCCTTTTGTTTGAAAATATTTAATCTGTTATTTCGATTAACTCTAAGGTTGAAGTGAATTGAGTATTTAAGTTCTCGGGATCTGGCTTGATTCCTTCTTTAGAAATGATGTGTCCAAGGTAGGCGAGTTTTTTTCGGAAAAATAAAACTTCTCGATAACCTCGAAATTTTGGTTTCCATAGTGGATGTACTAGAAAGTGTCGTGGGGTCAGAGTAGTAAAGAAAGAAGTGTAGAGTATTAAATATCTCTACAGTTTGGGCGTTGCGTTGGTTAAATATTTTTTAAAATATTCGTGCAGATAATAATAATTTTTGGCGCTACAGTCTAAAGGAGGACCAGGGTCTAGATCGCTCATCCACTGCTCTTGTTGTGCGCGCTACTGTTCTCTCACGGATAGAAGGGACCTACAGTTCTTGGCCGACTCCGAACGGCGAAATTTTAAAAGCTTTCTTAGACAGTTATTCCTCTTTGAGTGTTGTCAGCAGCTCGAAAGAGGTGGTGCCGTGAAAAATTCGAAAAATTGGTTTTGAGCTGGGAATCGAACCTAGACCCTTCGGCGTGTGAGCGTCGCACTCTACCCACTACGCCACGACGGCCACTCTTGCAGATGGTAAGGAGTAAACATTTTTAAGAGTGTAATAACAGGAACAGTACGATACTTAAAACTAAGATAATATTTTTGTTCATCATGGTATTCTTCCTACTACTGTCGTCGGTTGATAATTTGCTGCTGCTGTGTTCAATGATGATATTTTTCCTGCTGCTTTCGTCGGTTGATATTTTGCTGCTTTTGTCTATAACTGCTTCACGCCCTAGCGCTGGTTATTATCCCTTGTCATTTTTACACCCCAGAAACGCATCGAATTTGTAACTCATAAATTTTGGCAGCGGAATTTTTTGTGGATTTCACCGCTGCCACCAATTGTTGTACCCAAGAACCCTGTTTTCCTTTGAACTATTAGGGAGAAGAGTATTTTGCAGAGAGTAAAAAATACAAGTAAAAGAAAGAAAAAGAACTTCTTTAATGTTTGTTTAATTTTGTTCGTGGAATAATTCAGTAGTAAAGAAATGTGTTTCCTTTTATACATTTCGTCGCGGAGAATCTATCCCTTCCATAAGTCTTATTAAATTGCCACAAAAAAAGAAGATCAACTATTTTGCACGTTGAGCAATAAGTCAAAGGCATAAGCGCATTGTCAGTACCGCACTTGGTTCGCCGTTTGTTTATGGTACATCGCGACCGGTCAAAGGCACAAACGCGTTGTCAACACAACACTTGGTTTGTTTTGGTTTCGCTGTTTGTTGATCATACTCATTAGATCGATTATGAGCTTGATCGTGGTTGCGGATTCGATAGTCATGGACGCTTGAACTAATTACATTATTAGTAGCTTTGTGATATTTCAATACTATAATTTCGTGTATAAGTGTTTTGATAAATGATAATGTTTTAGAAATGTTATAATTTACGTACTCAAAATAATGGTGTTTTACATTTATTTCGAAATTTTGGTTGGAAAAGTTTTTGTAGAATGCCTAAACCGTAGAGTCATTAAAATTAGTTAGCATACGTCAACTTAAACCTAATTTCATGTAATCACAATAGTTACAAATTCCGTTGTTATCTATATTTACACATATAATTCATCAATAATTTTAACTTCCTTTTCTTAATTCTCTTTAAGTCTACAAATAGCTAGTACAACACAGTTGCTTGCCATTTTTAAATCATTTAGATATACCATAAAGTCTTGTTTCATGGAAAACAAATAAATTCTTTTTGTATCCTTCCAATCGGACAACTTTCTGAAGAAGGTCAAGAAGCACGAAACAAGGAAAGTAGGAATTTAGGGAACAATTTACAAGGCAAATTTCACATATAGATATGAACACTGACCTTCTATTGCATTTGACCTCTGATCCATTTTTAACAAGTTTAAAATTCCTGCCGAAAAGCAAAAAAAAGTGTTCTTGAACATGAAGTCTTGCAATTTTTGGCTTTATTAAAAGACCAAGTAAGCTGAAAATTGCGTGTCTTTATGTTCTCTTTTGTGTCGAAATTTGAACGAAAATGAACAAAAACATTTATTTGTGAGCGCTATTAATTTAATCCCGCTAAATCGGCGATTCGTCACACTGTACGCCGGAGTGGAGCTCGTCTTCAATGCTCTCTCTGCCTCTCCTGAACTCACTTGACCACTTTTGCACAGTTGATAATGAAGGTAAACAACCACCATCGAATAGTTTTTTTCACTTTTTCCTTGGTTAGTGAGAAATTTAATTACAGCGGGATGCTCAATTTTCACCATCGTCTCAGTTGACATTATGATTGTGCTTAACTAGAGATAAAACGCGAAGTAATAATCACATTTATATGCAATTTTACATGGATGCACTAAAATAATAGTATTACTTGATAAATAAGACAATTTATATGTATAACCAAAGCTTTACCCGGATACCGAGAATATATTGAACGCCCCTCGTAGCATTCTTTTAAATACTTGTGAAATGTTATCACCCTCGACAGTATGGATTCAGCTTCCCTAACCAAACACATAGTTATTTTCCTCCCTAAAAACTGCATGGTCGACGTAACATGAAGAGAAAAAACAACGACATCTATCTTAACAAAGACTTAAAGAATCGATATGCAAAGCAAATATTACCTAAAATCAAAAGAAATCACAATACAGGCAGTTGGTGTGAACTTCTTAAACCTTCTTTTTCTTGTGCCGCTACAGTCCGGGGTGGACCTGGGCCTCAACCAACATGCCTCTCCACCCCGCACGATCTTTCGCCAGTTGTCTCCAGTGGCGCACTCCAAGTTGGTAGAGATCCTTCTCCACTTGTGTGCGCCACTTTAGTCTATGTCGTCCTCTGTTGCGTTTTCCCAATGGCACGGATTCAAACACTTTTCGGACCGGAGCAGTGGTGTCCATACGCTCTACATGGCCTAGCCATTTTAAGCATTGTATCCGTAGAAGTTTGACCAGGCGAATGTTGCTGTACAGCCTATAGAGTTCGTCATTAAATCTTCTCCTCCAGATGCCATCCACGCAAACAGGACCAAAAATCACACGCAAAACTTTTCTCTCGAAAAGACTAAGAGCTTCCTCATCCGCCTATGCCAGCGCCCAAGATTCCGCGCCATAAAGTAGGACGGGTATGATCAAGCTATTATATAAAGCGAGTGTTTGATTTCGATACTGTTGTTGTCGTGTGCAATTGAACTGGCTTCTGAAAAATCGTGCCTCTGGTGTTGACTTGTGAGTTACGCACGATCTTCTCGAGGATGATGTTAAAGAAGTCACATGACAGTGCGTCGCCTTGTCTAAAATTTGTTTTGACATTGAAGGTCTCGGTGAGTTCTTTACCGACCTTGACGGAGTAGCGAGAGTTCTCCATTGTCATTATATACAATCTGAAGAGTTTGGTAGGAATGCCGAAGATCTGGTCTAAAGTGGATTTTCCTGGTCTAAAATCACACTGATAGGGACCTATCAGGTCATGGATAAACGGTTTCAGACGCTCACACAATACGCCAGAGAGGATCTTGTATGCGATGCTGAGGAGACTTATCCCTCGGTAGTTGGTACAGTCAAAGGGGTCTCCTTTCTTGTGAACTGCATCGGGCATGCTTTCCTTCGACCATATCTTACAAATGAGCTGGTGCATGCGCCCAACAAGGCCATCTCCAGATGCTTTAAATAGTTCTACGGACAGTCCATCCGCTCCAACAGCTTTGTTCGACTTCAGCTTGGATATTGCTATCTTCACCTCGTCTAAGTCGGGGGAACATTCTGCCTTACAGCGGGATATTGGCCGTCATCACCGTTAAGTAGTCGGTCGGCAAAATTCCCAGCAATCGGCTGCGGTTGTAGCTTTTCGACGTCAAACCGTTTTGGCCTTTCTCGACTCCGTTGCTGTCTCGATATCCGGGTTCTTACCTTGGCGACAACAAGGTGATGATCCGAGTCGATGTTTGCACCTCGGAAGGTTCGGACATCGAGAATACTGGACATGATCAATCTGGTTGACGGTTGATTGGTCAGGAGATCGCAAGGTCCCTTTGTGAATCTCCAGGTGTGGGAACCGCGTGCTTGCCACAGAGAGGTTCCGCTCCGAGGCGAAGTCCAACAGCCTGAGTCCGTTTCCGGACGTATTGTCGTGCAGGCTGTGTTTACCGTTGACTCCAGCGAAGATATTTTCCTTTCCCAGCTGAGCGTTGAAATCTTCTAGAACGATCTTGGTGTCGTGGCTGGGGCATCGATCGTATGTTCTTTCTAGGTGAGGGTAGAAGTCATCCTTGATGTTGTCATATTTTTTCTCCTATACTCCCCCTCCAAATTCCACATATTATATCTAATAACTTGGCCAATAAGACTCTCAAGCAAAAATGATCTGAAATTAATCTCACAAAGCAAAGATATCTTAAAACCGATGAGTCGAAACCAGTGACATTGGACAAACATAACTTGCACCATTACTCGTTGATCGCTAGTCCTATGCTGCATTAAACGCTATCACACCAAATTTGAATTTGGATTTGTACATTCAAAAACATATGTATACGGTATTTGAATGTACATTACAGTGTAACTATTTCGTATCACGTTTGAATTTTAATACCGAATGTTAAACTACTCCAAAAATAGCAAATCAATGTCAATATACAATGGCGTACAAAAAATCATGGGAAGCGCCCATTGCACACTAAGGGACTCAAGAGGAAACGAATGTGTTTTCGGAGGTGCGCTAATTTTATAGTTTCGGGTTTTTTAACAAACATTTCCCGTTACTCCGCGTTCAACGCTGGCTGACGAACTGAATGCATATTTAAAATTATCCTTTTTATGGCGACATGTGCAGAAACTATACTTATAAACCTAAATTGCAACTTGATGGATCCGCTAAACGTTTTTCAAAACAATAATTGGATGGTAAATTGACTGTCGATAAGGTCACACAATGTATCTTATTGCCACCAGACTTCTGCATTTTCGCATCAAATGCAGACGAGCCAATACATAATATATGGCTTAGTGAACGTGCTATATTAGCAGCCAAAAACAACGATGTCAACTCAATTAAGTTCAACATTCAAGGTGAAATATCTGGAGAAGCGAAAACATATAAATCCATTGATACTGTAATGAACAAAGAGGAAGTTGTCAACTATCGAACTGAGTTCTTGAATTCATGGCATGCCTCCGCACGTTTTAATATTGAAAATTGGAGTGCCCATCATTTTGCTTCGAAACATTAATCCACCACGACTTTGCAACGGCACTAGGCTTTCAGTAAAAAAAATTATGGCGAATATCATCGAAGCTTTTATATTGAATGGAAAATTCAAAGGAGAAGATGTCCTATTGCCTCGCATTCCAATAATCCCAACTGATTTCCCATTCCAATTTAAGCGCTTGCAGACTCGCCTACGCCATTACCATCAACAAGGCACAAGGACAATCCTTACAAGTGTGTGGCCTGAATTTAGAAAATCCGTGCTTCTCTTATGGACAACTGTATGTGGCCTGCTAACGCGTCGGAAAGCCTTCTAATTTATTCGTTTATACCCCAGAGAGAAAAACAAAAAAATATTGTATATCCAACAGCATTTCAATAAACAAAATAAAAAATAAAAATCTTCTTTTTAGTATATGTATAAACATTAACTTTTTTTTAAATTTGATTTATTTTATGCGTAGCAAAGTGCGCCGGGTATAGTTAGTATGTATATAAAAGGTTGTCAAATATTTCCCTTCCGTTTTTTGCTTTTCATTCAATGCATCATAAAAATTTTTACAGTGATCGGGTTTAGTGCGATAATCTGTTTCCATCTAGACGGCAACTTCATAATTCGAGTACCCCGCTCTTAGAAGCCCCCCTCCTTATTTGCAAAGAACTCGGACAGCCACTTTTCACAAGCTTCTTTTGAGTTCAACTTCACACCGCCAAGGCCCTTCGCCATGGAAAGGAACAGGTGGTAATCACTTGGAACTATGTCCGGGCTATATAGTGGGTGCGATAAAACCTCCCATCCGAGCTCCCGTAGCTTCTGACGATTTATCAACGAAGTGTGTGGTCTGGTGTTGTCCTGGTGGAATACTACACCCTTCCTGTTGGCCAATGCTGACCGCTTCTGGTAGATCACCTGTTTTAAGCGGTCCAATTGTTCGCAGTAGATGGTAGAATTAAGCGTCTGGCCGTATGACAGCTCATAGTGGATGATTCCTTTCCAATTCCACCAAACACACAGCAAAACCTTCCTGGCCGTCAATCCCGTCTTGGCAACTGTTTGGGACGATTCACCGGCCTTTGACAACGACCGTTTTCGCTTGATATTGTCGTATGTGATCCATTTTTCTTCGCCAGTCACCACCCGCTTCAAAAATTGGTCGAATTCGTTCCGTTTCAGCAGCATATCGCAGGCGTTGATTCGGTCCAGAAGGTTTTTTTGCGTCAAATCATGCGGCACCCAAACATCAAGCTTGTTTTTTGTATCCAGCGTTCTGCAGATGGTTTAAAATGGTTTGGTGACTAACTCTCATCTCCTGGGCGATGTCACGAGATGCCACATACCGGTCTAACACGATCATTTTCATAATTCGATCGGTATTCGTCGTCACAGGTCTTCCGCCGGCTGACTTATCTATGGTATCGTTTTCACCGGGTCTGAATCGTCGAAACCATTCCTTCACGATTCGAAGTGATAGAGTACCATCTCCCAAAACACCATTTATTTCACGGAACATTTCTCTAGCGGAAAACTAGAGTAAAACTTAGTAAAACTTTAAAATAGCGCGAATTTCGGAGTCAATGCACTCCATGTTTACACGTCTATAACTACTGAATGCAATATCCAAACTAATCATGCATAGCGTCGTTTTGTAGGTTATGTCAGACCAACATATATACCCAGGTATACACTATGAAGTGAGCGTCAAGATACACATGTCTCGATAGGGAACATTTGTTGTGAAAGAGCCCTTATTTTTTTTGTTTGTTTGCTATGACATCTGTAAAAAATATTTAGTATAAATCAAGTCATTGAACAGACAACATCATTAAAATGTCAAATTTTGTACCAGAAAGTGATGATCTGCGGAAAGCATACATTTTTTGGTTTCATTTGAAGAAAAGTGCTGCAGTGTCGCATCGAATGCTTGTCGAGGTATATTGTGATCATGCTTTATCAGAAGCAACATGAAAAAAATGGTTTCAACTGTTTAGAAATAATGATTTTGATATGAGAAATGAAGAACGTGGAAGACCACCAAAAGAGTTTGAAGACGCCGAATTGAAAACGATTTTGGATGGAGATGACACTTTGAGTAAAAAGCAAATGGCAGCAATGTTATATGTATATTTAAAAGCTATGGGAAAGATCCAAAAGTGTGGAAAATGGGTACCACATGAATTGAATGAAAGACAGATGGAAAACTGAAATAACACCTGAGAAGTTTTGCTTCAAAGACACGAAAGAAAACCGATTTTGTATCGGATTGTTACTGCCATGAAAAATGAATTTATTTTTAGAAGCCTAAACGGAAAAAATCATGGGTTAATCTGGGGCAACCATCAACATGGACTGCAAAACCAGATCGATTCGCCAAGAAGACAATGTTGTGTGTTTGGGGGGACTACAAAGGTTTGCTGTACCACGAGCTCCTAAAATCCGGTGAAACAACAAATGATCAATTTGAACCATGCATTGATCGAGAAACGAACAGAATGGGCCAAAAGACACGGCAAGGTAATTTTGCTTCATGACAACGCACCTGCACACAAAGCAAAACCGGTTCAGGATACAATCAAAACACTTGGCTGACCCCACTCGCCGTATTCACCAGACTTGGCTCCTTCCCACTACCATTTGTTTTCATCGATGGGACACGCATTGGCTGAGTAGCACTTTGATTCCTAGGAGGAGGTCGAAAATTGGGTGTCTGATTGGTTTGCTTTAAAAGACGAACAATTTTATTGGGGTGGTATTCACAAATTGCCAGAAAGGTGGTCAAAATGCGTAGAAAACATAAACATGGCCTATACTTTGAATAAAATGTTTTTACTTTCCAATAAATAATTTGTGTTTTATTTTCAAAAAAACGCGCATTTTATTTCATACTGGTATATTATATATATATCCAACTTTCCGACTCATATTTTGCAATAATAAAACGACCGATGAATCAATATGCTCTTTATTGTATCAATTTCCGAACGAGAGTGAGTTCCAATCCAACTTTAAGCAAAAGAAGGGCAGCCGTGTTAGCATTTTCTGGCCTGGGAATGCGTCCAAGCTGGGTCATGTTGGCTCGCGCATGCAGTGTGCCAAATTCTACACACGAGCAGTTGTAAGGCTCAAGGTGACACCTCCTCTATCTGCCGGCTGGGAAAAGCTTCGTATTAACTTACATATAAATAAATATTAAAATATATATTTATATATACAATTCATATGTACAAATATCAAAACATACATATATCTTTTAGCAATATAAAGTGGTACACAAATCTTATAAATTCATCAAAAAAAAGAAGAAGGTTCTTTAATACAATATCTAAAATTGTATAAATTTAATACGTTTAATGTAATCAATATTAAGTTAAGTTTCGGCTAAAATGTTGTAAACTCCTAGTTTCAATCCTCCCACTTTTTTCTCGGAAATTTAATCTATTTAAGGCATAATTTTCTCCTTTTAGGAAAGCGGTATGTAGTGACTACGCGTATGGTCACCACTACTATCGAATCCTCACACAAGTCAATAATAACTAAATAATAACTAAACAAGCAGCGAAACTAAAACAAACAAAGTGTGGTGCTGACAATGTGCTTGTACCTTTAACCCGTCGCGATGTAAACAAACGGCGAACCAAGTGTGGTGCTGACAATGTGCTAGTATCTTTGACATGTTGCGACGTTAACAAACGGCGAAACCAAAACAAACCAAGTGCGATGCTGACAATGCGCTTGTGTCTTTGACCTATTGCCCAACGTGCAAAATAGCTGGCCTTCTGTGGCTGTGTCAATTTCGTAAGACATGTAGGGGTTGGAGGGGATAGATTCGCCGCGACGAAATGTAAAACAGGAAATAATTTATTATATTTAGCATAACAACTGTCGTAACAACTGTCTGTAATAAGAATTAAGAATAAAAAACTAAAAATTGTTGTTAAGAACATTCAAGATAATGTAAAGCCGAGCATTTCGAGTAAAAATGCTGGTCAATGGCATCCATCATCCAATATAATGGACCAACACCATACTAAGAAAAGCATCCTCAAATCGTAATATTTCCGCATACCTGTTTTATGGTTTTGCTTGGGTATTGAGGCTGTTTTTTTTGGACGCCTAAACCAACTCTTACCATCTGAACTCGCCAAATTGATCTTACTTTCATCCGACCAAGGAATATTTCGCCGTTTTTTTTCCGTTCTCTGTGCCTATCCATTCAAGATTTTCTTTAGAATATTGGATTCTACTTTTTGGTAAGAAGTGATACCTCCCTGGAGATTCTTCCAAAAAGATTTTGTTCTTCTAACCTCCTTCGCATAGTTCTAGAACAAACAGTTTAGTCCAGTTCATTTTTGATGTCTGCAGCTGACAAAAACGGTTCTTTTTTTGACAAGCGTTTAATGTGGACGTCATCTTTTGGAGATGATTTTCGTGGACGACTTGTTGGCATGTGAGATTTTTGCGGCTGTAGCACATTATAAACAAATGTCTTTCCCACTAGTCTGGACATCTCCCGCTATGACTTTCCTTCCTGTGTAAGTTTTCGGATCAGGTCCCTTTCAGTTGCAGAGCAGTGGACGCAGCGGCCCATTTTACCTGCTTTCATGAATAATTCGATGCATTTTAACACACAAATATTGTCATTTCTATATTTAGAGTGAAGTAGACACAATTATTCACACTTAGAAAAAAAAAAACAATTAATAATACATAATATAATAATAATAGTAATAATAATAATAATAATGGAGCTACAGTTCAAAGGGGGACCAAGGCCTAGCTTGCTCATCAAGTAATCGTGTTGTACGCGTTACTGTTCTCTCACGAGTAGAAGGGACCTTCAATTTTTTACCTTTTCTTAGACAGTTGTTACTCTTTGAGTGTTGTCAGCAACTTGAAATAGGTGGTGCCGTGAAAAATTTGAGGTGTTCAAACCCAAACCTTCGGCGTGTGAGTGTCGCACTCTACCCACTACGCCACGGTGGCCCAAAAAGAAAAAAAAGCAATTAAGCTGGTCTTATTATTTTGTTTTTAAATGTGAAGGAACTGCTTCAAGGTCCAAACACAAATTTTCTTCAAATGTTTTGTTTCCTTGTAATCTTTTTGTTGGGAAGGAAGAACCGTTATGCAAACAAGATATTAAATTTTATTTCAGTGAGAATAGGTGAAATTTTCAATGTTTTCCGTATTGGTCTTATTGGTTTGTCCATAACATTTGTAAGGATTAACAAATTAAGCATGTTTCAATACTTTCTGGAAAAATTCAGAAGTCTATCTTTTTTTTGGCATTTTTATTTAACTGATTATAATTAATGAATGAATCCTAGGAAAATACTGAAAACTAGCTAACGTAATCTAAGAATGGTTTAACATCTAACTTACTGACCCTAAACAGGTGCTCTGAGTTAATCTATGTCTTATAATTGTATTACATAATAGGCGTAAAATTATTATTCTACAGAGATGTTTTAATTTGTTCCAAGAAAACTATTAGAAAACAAAAACTCTGTAGTGCGTTTTTTTTATATAAATAAACTTAAGCTATCCTAAAATAAAACTAAACTAAAAACTTAAACAAAATAGTAAAAAAAGAAAATTCTTAAAACTACCTAACGACTTAAACTACTAACAACTACTTAAATATGAACGTTAGATACAGACATGTGCATCACGGCATATATAATATTTATATGCGTGACATATATATTCAATATGCCATGGTGCACCATTTTTTTTTAGTTTATATATATATATTTTTTTTTTTTTTTGATTTTGTTTTGTGTTTTTTTTCTCTTAAAAGCTATGTAAGCTGGCCACAAGGTCAACTTTCGGGGTTAACTACGAACTGTGGCAGGGGCTGGTTTTGGTAAAGCAACCAGTAAAAGTGACGTTCTTTGGCGGACTGTGCCCTGTCTCTGGCGGAGGTCGCCCTACTAAACCGAAGAAGATCCTCGTGGCTACAAGCAACGTCTGCTTCATATTGGAGTCGCCTATCTACTGTTCTGCGTACGACATGGAAGATGATAGGACATCCTTCCGTATTCTGTATCAGCCCTTTGGAGTCCAGATAGAGAAATGCTTGGGTAGTAAGCCCCAAAGATCAGACTGTTTGTCGAAGTCATTGCTCGTGCAATATGCCTTCGAATCAGCTTAATAATAAAATTATCTATCCTGATTAGGTTTGCCTCGTTGTACAAGACCTCGTTGGGATAGAATTTCTTGTAATCGGATTCAGGTGTTCGATACAACCGGGGGCAGGTCCGGAGACATTGCCTCTCAAACACCCTCATCTATTTCCATTTGGGAAGGACTCAGATTGAACCACACTGGGCAACCGTACACCATGATTGGCCGTATGAGGGCCATGTAGCAGTGGGCTGCTGTAAAACAACCAACTTGCCGTGGCAAAGGCTTTCTTAGCTTTTGTCAGAGCTGTATCTGCATGCTTGCCGCAGTACAAATAGTGGTCTAAGTAAATGTCAAGATGCCGAACTTGCGCCAGTTTTTCTTCGTGTCCCTTGAGGCCCTGGATAGCGGGGTTCTAAAGAGAATAGTTTCGCGCTTCCGGAAGTTGATTTTCAACTTCCAGTCGTTTCAAAATCGCTGAATTTCGTCAAAGTCATGCTGCAGCAAGTTATTTATAATTTCAATTTTCGGGCCTGACCTGTGCGCTATGAGATCATCGGCGTACGCGATTAAATGCGGCATGGAACCAATAAGATTGCTAGTGAATATAGCAAAAAGGATCGGTAAGCCAACGGCCCCTTGTTGCAACCCATTTTTTATGTGAAATACTGCAACATTGCCATTTTTCACAACAAACTTCCTACCTGTAATCATATCATAGATCATATACAGCAGTGTTTTATCTATGCCTAGTCTGACTAACTTGAGGTCTTCTAACCAAACGGTGTCAAACGCCTTTTCCATGTCTATCAGGCAAGCATCTGTGCATTGGTTCTTGTTCTTGTTCCACTGAATGTCGGCATGTTTGGTATCATGCCCCGAATTGGTTGTCCGGTATAATTTGAAGTTCCTCGACCCATTCTTTTAGAGCTCTTATGACAATCTTTTCAAAAACCTTGCTTATGCACGGAAGAAGACTTATAGACCGAAAATTTGTCGGGATGGAAGTATCTTTGTCCCCTTTCGGAATGGGCTATACCACAGCAGTTTTCCAATGCACCGGGTAATATGCATTACTCAGCGCATTGTTGAACAGGGTTGTATATACATCTACAGCCTCAGAGGGTAGATGGCGCAAAACAATATTTGGTATCCCATCGATTCCTACTGACTTTTTTTTCCTCAATGAATTAAAGATACCCTGGAGTTCATCCTTCGAAATAAGGATGGAATTGTTTCCATCATCGGCGGCGGCATTGTTCATCACTGAACCTGGTGAAACCAGAATTCTCGGATCGCCATTGACTTATCTCGGTACTTAGTTGGAAGTGGTTAAGCTTGGCTCTGTCTTCCAAGTCGTGATTTGGACAAAGAGGTTCGTTGACCGTGTACACTTCCTGAAAGATAGCTCCAATTACTTTCACATTCTCCTGAGGATCTTCAACTATAAAGAAGTTGTCGTCAAGTACTGCCCCACGTGGATCGATATCTACTCTTCTTAGTAAGTTGGCGTTGTCTATCGTTCTGTTGAGTCGGACACTTGTGGGAACATGCTCGGATTGCTGGACCTTACAGCCCGAATCTTATTGTCCCAGTACAAGTTTACAGCTAGTCAATATTGTTGGCGAAGTAATTGCTGAACTAGCTTGATCTGCGACTTCAACGATCGTATTTCCATATTTTGCGGATCTGTAAACCGTCTGTACAAGAGTTTTAGTCTTGACAGTAGTCTACTTTTTAGCATGTGAAGTGCGTCTATCTCCGGTTTCCGGTAGATGTCTCCAACATTATTTGGTGTCATCATAGGAATAGTCTTTTTCATAGTTCGTTTAATGGTGTCGTTCATTTGTATGAGGTACCTGTCAACCTCTTCGTTTGTGAGGTTTCATATTCCTCTAGTTCCTAAAGCTCATTCGGGAGCTGAAGAACCGCGGCGAGACCTCGGTGATCACTGTCGTACTCGACCGCGGTAAATCGATCCACGTTCACTATCGTCATTAGGATCCGTCAGATATTTGCGTTTAAATCACCAGCAATGACATAAAAGTTTTCCTCCAAGTGCAAGCGAAGGCTAGTGAAAAGGGCCTCGAGCTCAGATACGAAAATTGAGTTTCGAGTATCTGCCGCGTAAACTGCAATCACGTACAGCCGCTTCCCACCTTGGAGAGGGATGCTCCCGATACAGACTTCCAGCACACTGAACCTTCGCACAACATAGCTGTATACGATCGTATGATTTATGTTATTTCTTCTTAAGAGGGCGACCCCACCTCCTCGAGTGTATTGGGGCCGGTCTCTTCTTATTATTTGGTAATTCTTGTACCTGAGATTGCGCGTCTGGTTAAGCTTAGTTTCGCTAACCATCAGCACATCAGGATTATGGGTTTGCAAGAAGTGAAAAAGTTGTATTTGTCGTTCGATCCGTATCAACGAATTAGCATTCACTGCTAGGATCTTAACTGGTGCCTGCTGCGCGTGTGCCCATTATATCTGCTGCGCATTTGGCTCGCTAAACAGCACCGAATAGATAACGTCTACTCGGGCCGTTTGCTGTAGGAAACTGGTTTGTAAATCTACCATCTGCTTCTGCAAGACGATCATCTGCGCTTGCATTGACTGGATGGTGGTTAATACATCCTTTAATGTAGGATCTGACGTGGGCTGTTTTGGCATTTTGACCGGAGTAACCTTTGGCACTGTCTGTTCTGCCGGCTTCCTGGCTGACGCAATTTGAGTGTAGGAGATAGTCGGCGTAACAGCGGTAGCAGCAGCACTGGCCAGGGGCCTGGCTTCTACCGTTTTTGCACTCCTTGCAGCCTTTAATTTTTGCCGGAGCTGACTCCATCACAAGAATTGTATCCCTGTACCCTGAAATCGCTATTGCGGGCGATTTCAATGTACACAATTCTACTTGGCTTCGACATTCAGGCCAGACAACACCCGAAGGAAGGTATGTTGAAATCTTCGCTGAGGTAAATAATTTAACCCAGCTTGTGAATGAGCCAACACGAATTCCTGACATTGCAGATCATACCGCTAACACCTTGGATCTGTTTCTCACCTCTCATCCGGAAAAATATTCAATTGATATATTGTCGCCTCTAGGCTCGTCCGACCACTGTGTCGTGTCAGCCAAATTCTCGTACTCCTCCCACACAGTTAGAGAACAAATTCCGAAAAGAACAGTATGGCTCTACGAGAAAGCCAACTGGAGCGGACTTAACAACTTCTTTAGGAATTTTAACTGGTCACTATGCTTCCTCGATAGTGACGTGGATGCCGCTACTGATGCGATCACAAACATTATTTCGCTGGGCATGAGGTCCTTCATTCCTCACAGAGTGAAGAGCATCAAGCCTAAGGCAAATGCGTGGTTCGACTTGAGCTGCAAAGAGGCTATCAGGGTGAGAGAGTTGAGTTTCCGGGATTATAAAGCCAACCCTTCTGAGGAAGCCCGGAAAAAGTTCAAACGGATCCGAAATGACTGTAATGCATTAATAAGACGTGTTAAATTCTCCTTTGACCAAAAGTTGAGGCAAAAAGTTCTACAATGCCCCAAGGGTAGCAGAAGCTTTTGTCTTTCGTAAAAAACATAAGGAATTCAGCCTCGTCTTCGATCCCAACGCTCATTTGCAATGACATTCCAGCTGTCAGCTCTTTGGACAAAGCTAATCTGCTTGCTGCACACTTTGCAGCTAGCTCAACGCTGCCAGATAACACTTTGTCCCCACCTGTACTTGAGAGCGTAAATTTCTCCATGGGGCAAATCCATTTTCGCACTCGTACAGTAGCAAGAGTACTTAAAGACCTAAACATACACAAATCCGCTGGCCCGGATGGTATACCCCCTGTTCTTCTGAAGAGGTGTTCTTCTACACTGGCAAAACCACTGCGTAAGCTTTTCCATCTGTCCTACTCTTCAGGGCTCTTTCCGAGTAAGTGGAAAACTGCATTTGTCCAGCCCGTCCCTAAAAAGGGCGAATTTTCGTCACCCACCTCCTACCGACCCATAGCACTAACGTCCCTTCTCTCCAAGGTCATGGAAACGCTGATAAACCGTCAGCTTATGAAATATCTTGAGTCCCGGAAGCTTCTTAATGACCGGCAGTACGGCTTCCGAAGCAACCGTTCCACTGGTGATCTGATGGCATATCTCACTGAAAAGTGGAACCAATCTTTGCACAATGCAGGAGAAAGCAAGATTGTTGCGCTTGATATTTCTAAGGCATTTGACAGGGTCTGGCACCAGGCTCTCTTGTCGAAAATGCGTGCTTTTGGGATCGATGAGTCTCTTCTTCAATGGATTAGAAATTACCTTCGAATCGTTCAATACAAGTCGTTTTGGATGGATTCAAGTCTGATATCCACTATATTAATGCTGGTGTTCCCCAGGGCTCTGTTTTGTCTCCGACACTCTTTCTCATTTTTATAAATGATCTCTTGTCTGCTACTTCTAATCCTATTCATTCCTTCGCTGATGACAGTACCCTCAGCTTTTCATATTCGTTCCTTGGGTCACGTCCCTCCACTTCGGCCTTAGACTCGGAACGGCAGCGTATGTTAAGCACATTAAATTCCGACCTTGACAGCATAATCGATTGGGGAAATAAGAATAGAGTGGAATTTAATGCTTCCAAAACACAGTGCTGTCTACTGTCGTTAAAGCGATCACAAAATAATCAGCCGTTATCCATGAACGGCACTTGCGTTGTTGAAACCGAAAGACTTTCCATCCTCGGTATGTGTATCAACCCAACAATTAGTTGGAACGATCACATATTTGAGGTCGCCAAAAATGCTGCGAAATGTCTAGGTTTCCTTAAACGATGCAAGAAGTACTTCACCCCCTCTGATCTGGCTACAATATACAAGGCATACATACGCCCAAAACTTGAGTATAACGCTCCTATCTGGTCAGGTGCTTCTAAGACCTCCCTGCACCTGCTGGGTAGAATTCAAAAGCGAGCGATAAAACTTATAGGTGACAGTAATATTGCGAAGTCGATTGACTCGTTAGAACACCGACGTAATGTCGCGTCATTGTCACTTTTTTACCGCTATTTCAACAAGAAATGCTCAGACGAATTAGCCAGTTGCATTCCTCCCCTTCAAGAATTCAACGGCAAAACACGCCTCGCTAGGAATGCCCATCAATTCACCCTCAAGCCCTCTTTCGGACGTACAGTCAAATTCAGAGACTCGTTCTTTAGCCGCACTACACGAATCTGGAATGCTCTTTCCCAGCTCGATTTTTCCTCTTCATTACAATCCACAGGCATTTAAAACCAATGTGCATCGGTACCTCCTCTCCCTCTCTTCCTCTATACCTTCGGCCCGTGCTGTGAGTTGATCCGGTCCCTTAAGGGTACTCGCAACCCCTATTGCACGCGTCAATTATAAAAAAAAAAAAAAAAGCTCTCGAATGCGAGGACAACCCCGATAAGTAGCGGGATGACCTTTCCCTCCGCAAAGAACACAGCTGAGAAGGGCTCTGTCTGCGACTTCCTGCTCGCCTTAACTACATTTTTCCTACTGATGGAATTCGGTACATCTTGAGCATCTGTACTGCATATTGCAGTTGTCCCTCGTGTGTCCCAACATGCAACACTGCGCACATTGAAGTACGTGGTCGGATTTTCTTAATATTTCCCATTTTACAGCTAGAGAGTTTATGGATCGAATTTTCCTTAGGCTTTCAATTTTGCGGCAATGGGAGAGCTGGACGAGAAAGAACGGAAGTTTAACGTCCTTATTCTTCCTTGTAGCCAAAATGGTGAAGGGCTTTACTCCTACGAATTGGACCTCGTCGCTATTATGGTATTGTAGTTCCTCGAAGATCTCCTTCGGGTCAATTGAAGGATCAACAACTTTGAGGAGTACAGTGCGCCTTTTTCCCCTTCAGGGGTGTATGTATAGAAACGCTCCCCAGCCGCCGTTAAAGCCTCTTTTACTTTTTTAAAGTCGGCTACTGAACTACAGTGGACTGACATTCTATTCGTACGTTTGTATTTTAGAAAAAAGGAATTTTTTGTGGCCAACTTATACGTTTTATCAATGTATTTCGTCCCTAGTCCAAAGATGTTTATAGGCGGACACCTCTCTTTCTTCTCTACGGATTTCTGTTGCTGCCTTTTTATCTGTTGTGATAGATGCTGCTACAGTCTCTACTGATGTTGCTGTCTCTGATCTTGCTGCTGTCTCTGCTGCTTTTGTGGTTGTTGCTTTTGCATTTGTGGTTGTTGCTTTTGCTTTTGTAGCTGGTGATGTTGTTGCTGCTGCAGCATATAGGCTGCTTTAGAAGTAGAAGGCAGCTCCACATGGGACTGGCCATGCTGCTGCTTCTGCGTTTCTTGCTGCTGTATTTTCTGTTGTTGTTCTGTTTTTTACTTCGGCGGCCTCAACAGCAGCGATTTTTGCTTTGAGGTGTGCGATGTGAGCAGTGAGCTCATCACGCCTCTTCGTACTTTCCTCCAGCTCCTTAATGTCTTCCGCTCTGTCCTCAATATCAGAGGAGGCGAGGAGCTGAAAGGAGTTGTTGCTCCACAGGAACCGCCCTTCGTTACCCTCCGATTGGTATTGGAGGGTATCAATGTCGTTGTCCTTTTTCAATGCTGTTGTTTGCATTGTTTTTGTGGTTTTCCGAGTGGGTGTTGCTCGGATGGGCGTTGCCTTGCCTGTGGCTGCTTCCTCTTCCGATGATTCTGTTGTTGTTGTAGTTCGGCGCTTGATCGGTGTCGATTGCATCTGCAACCTCCTCCTCCTCTTCTTTGCATCGTTGAGTTCGCCGGCTGGGCTCCCCGACCGTACACTGCTGTCGTCAGTAAGATCACCAGATCTGTATGGCAACGGTGTTTTAAAGTCACCAGATTTGTTGAGCGCAGGTCACTCTTCACTACTCATTCTGCCCACACTTTGTGTCCTTTTTTTAAAAATTCAACTACGAAATTTGAGACACATAACGTATATATATATATATATATATATATATATATATATATCAGGTATACCGGCATGAACTGATCGTTTTTTGTTATTAGGGAAAGGAAACAAATTGTATTCAAAGTATTGGCCATTGTTTTCTACACATTTTGACCATCTTTCTGGCACTTTGTGAATACCACGCCAATAAAATTGTTCGTCTTTTAAAGCAAACCAATCAGACACCCAAATTTCGATCTCCTCGTAGGAATCAAAGTGCTGCTCAGCTTGCATGTCCCATCGATGAAAACAAATGGTAGTCGGATGGAGCCAAGTCTGGTGAATACGGCGGGTGGGGCAGCTGCTCCCAGCTAAGTGTTTTGATTGTATCCTGACCCGGTTTTGCTTTGTGTGCAGATGCATTGTCATGAAACAAAATTACCTTGCCGTGTCTTCTGGCCCATTCTGGTAGTTTTTCGATCAATGCATGGTTCAAATTGATCATTTGTTGTCGGTACCGATCAGATTTAACGGTTTCACCCGGTTTTAGGAGCTCGTGGTACAGCAAACCTTTCTGGTCCCCCCAAACACACAACATTGTCTTCTTGCCGAATCGATCTGGTTTTGCAGTCGATGTTGATGGTTGCCCCAGATTAACCCATGATTTTTTCCGTTTAGAATTCTTAAAATAAATCCATTTTTCATGGCAGTAACAATCCGATGCAAAACCGATTTTCTTTCGTGTCTTTGAAGCAAAATTTCACAAGTGTTTTTTTGGTCTTTCATCTGTCTTTCATTCAATTCATGTGGCACCCATTTTCCACACTTTTTGATCTTTCCCATAGCTTGCCAACGGTCAGAAATTGTTTGTTGTGCAACATTTAACATTGCTGCCATTTGCTTCTGACTCAAAGTGTCATCTCCATCCAATATCGTTTGCAATTCGGCATCTTCAAACTTTTTTGGTGGTCAAAAAAATCATTATTTCTGAAACGTTGAAACCATATTTTGCATGTTGCTTTTGATAGAGCGTGATCACTATATGCCTCGACATTTTCATTTTCAACACGTTGAAAAATATGATGGTGTCTGTTCAATGAGTTGATGTATACTAAATATTTTTCACAGATGTTATAGCAAACAAACAAAAATGTTCCCTATCGAGACATTTATATCTTGATGCTCTATACGCACACTAATTAACCCACAAAAATTTCTTCCGTTAAAATGGGCAGGACATAAAACAGATTTTTGTGGGGTACTGACTGATCTGCGTTCTTTTGAACTGTTTTGTGTTGTTTGTTTCGGATATGGGAACACACCAAATAACATAACAATCATAAATATTAATTTAAGATGTATATTAGTTGAAAACTTTTTTTTATATTTTTTCTAGAAGTTTTACAGCTTAACTGATCCTCTAATACATCAAGGAAGAGAAAACTGGCTAAGAATAAGGACTTATGAAAAATTGTTGCCATTGTGGGCCTCGATTATGATCATAACAGTTTGTTTATGTTTTTCTGCTTTATTTTCTGGCCTTAATCTTGGACTAATGTCATTAGATCGGACTGAATTAAAGGTATCAAAATGAACTATTTGTTATGATGTAATTAGTGTGACGATTTTTTTTTTTCAAGATTTTAAGAAATACGGGAACAGAAAAAGAAAGACTCTATGCAAAGAAAATTCAGCCAGTTCGAGATCAAGGAAACTTTTTACTTTGCAGCATTCTCTTGGGCAATGTTCTGGTCAACTCAACATTTACAATATTATTAGATGGGTTGACATCTGGTCTTATAGCAGTAATATTATCTACCGTAGCTATTGTTATTTTTGGAGAAATTACTCCTCAAGTAAGTTTTTTTTATTTTTTAATTTTTAACGACTGTTTGCACATTTTCTATATTAAAGGCTATATGCTCCAGACATGGTCTTGCAGTAGGAGCAAAAACCATTCTCATAACTAAGGCTGTCATGATAATCACCTCTCCATTGGCCTACCCGACATCAAAAGCATTGGATTGTATTCTTGGTGAAGAAATCGGTAACGTTTACAACAGAGAGCGCCTTAAGGAACTTGTAAAGGTAATATATACATAATACTAATAATTGTCTATGACTACAGTAACGAATATTAACAAAGGAATGTTTTTGACTTTGTATTTCAATTTTTTTTCTTTGCATTATAGTAATTATATTTGTTTCTATTGTAAAACAGACAGGCACTGTTGTTTGGTTGGTATAATTTCTAACCAAAGTTTTAAGATTTATATTTTAAATCTAAAGATAACAATACAAATAATACAATACAAATTAGTTTTTCAAGCATTTTTTATCTCATCCGTCTTTATTGAGTAAGAAAAATGATGTCTGAAATATGCGAGGTTGTCCTAGAAATATGTCAAGTTCTTTCACGAGCTTGTAGCAACTATCATATAATCGTTTCGTGCACAATATCAGTTGATTTTATAAAGCACGTTGAGGAAAAACAATTTTTGGGATTCGCAACTATACTCACCTCACGATTAAAACAATATAAACAGACAACTTTGCAGAAGCCTGTGTTCCATACCCACAGGTTGACCATTGTCATTTAATACCGGTGTCAGCAATATTTGTAAATGAAGTCTTGATTGGAAGTAAGGTTTATCGTTACTACGATAGTCGATTAATTACTTTTAATTGTTTATTTTCCATTGATTTCATTTCATTTTCATTGTCGACGTAGTTACTTCGCTCATAATGCTTAGTACAGGCAAGTAATATGTTATCAACTTAAATTGCAAGAGTTTTTAATTTTCCATTCTTATTTATTGTACAAATACGTGTATCATAGTTAGATCTTCAGTAGCAAAAAAGCATTTGTAGGGTACAGTTGAGTGAGACAGCAAAATTGTATTATTTTTTTTTTATTTTTGTTTACATTCGAAGCCTCAAATAAGCAGCACCCACGTTTTTATTTCTTTAAATCTGATTAACCTATATCTATACCATGTGATTTCTTTGTGTGACTTAATCCAACGTGAAACTTAAACCAATGTTGCCTCCGTCCGCCTCATGACGTATGTACACGAATGTACTGCATCAACTGCAGTATGAAGAAACTCATACATCCTACAACTATACTTGTTCCACCTTCCACTCATATAAATCAGTTAACAAAATTCAGGAATAATAAAAAATCATGTCTTAAAAAAAAAAAAATGAATAAACAACCTTCATTAAGTCAATCACAACACACTACTCAGGCAGCATACCAACCTAATCCTTCATCTCACAACAACATGAATTCCTCTCTTTTATCAACAATAAACACATACACAAACCAAAAGCCCATACACACACACACCACTCAATTCTCAGAAAACACACAACTCAAAAATATAACCACCAACCAATATATAACAAACCAAAATATAACCACCAAACTAAATTCAAGTAAGAATAAAAATAGTCATAATGAAATTAATAAGGAAGAAGTAATGCAGTTGGACATCAATATGTCTTTAAGTCAACCGTCTCTTTTAAACATTTCGCTACTACTCGTGTTGTGCGTGAAAAATTGGAGGTGCGTGTGAGTGTCGCACTCTACCCACTACGCAACGGCGACCACCAATAAACTGAATAATTGGAATAAAAAACCACAAACAAAAACCTATGAATATTCCACAATGGCCCTGAAATATAATAAACGTCTCCTATTCCAATTCAATTTACTACAGGAAACACATATCATCAAAATATAAATACAACTTCTTAAAATTAAGAACTAAAAGGTACTTCATAACAATAAAAACTTTTAACACGCCAAATCAGGCCTAGGTATTTTTATAAAAGACAATATTCCAACATGTAATTACGTCAGCTTATCCAACCAACTATTCTTCTTCTTCTTCGGATGGCGCTACAGTCCGGGGTGGACCTGGGCCTCAACCAACATGCCTCTCCAGCTAGCACGATCTCTTGCCAGCTGTCTCCAATTGCGCACTCCAAGATGGTTGAGGTCCTTTTCCACTTGTGTGCGCCATCTCAGTCTCGGACGTCCTCGGTTGCGTTGTCCCTGTGGTTCGGATTCGAAAACTCTTCGGGCCGGAGCAGTGCTGTCCATGCGCTCTACATGGCCTAGCCACCTTAAGCGTTGTATCCGTAGACGCTTGACTAGGCTCATGCCGCCGTACAGCCCATACAGTTCGTGGTTGAATCTTCTCCTCCAGATGCCATCAACGCAAACAGGACCAAAAATCGCGCGCAGAACTTTTCTCTCGAAGAGACCAATGGCTTCCTCATCCGCTTTTAGTAGCGTCCAGGTTTCTGCGCCGTAAAGCAGGACTGGGATGATCAAGGTGTTGTACAAAGTCACTTTTGTCGTTCGGGAGAGGACTTTATTACTCAATTGCCTCTTGAGCCCAAAGAAACAGCGATTAGCAACAGTGATTCTGCGCTTGATTTCGGTACTGACTGATCCCTCGGTAGTTGGCGCTGTCGAAGGGGTCTCCTTTCTTGTGGACCGGACAAACGATGCTGAGATTCCACTTGTCGGGCATGCTTTCCTCCCACCATATCTCACAGATGAGCTGGTGCATGCACCCAACCAGCTCATCCCCAGCCGCTTTGAACAGCTCTGCGGATAGTCCGTCCGCGCCAGCAGCTTTGTTCGATTTCAGTCTCGATATTGCTATCTTGACCTCTTCGAAGTCGGGGGGACGGAATTCTTGTCCATCGTCGTCCAAATTGAGTGGGACATTCTGCCTAACAGCGGAATTTGCGACGTCATCGCCGTTTAGGAGTCTGCAGAAATGATCCTTCCAGATTCTCAGCACCGACTGCGACTCTACCACTAGTTGTCCATTTTGATCCCGGCAGGCTTCTGTCCGAGCCTTATAACCACCGGATAACTGTTTTATCTTGTGGTAAAAATTTCGGACATCATTAGTGCCATAGCACCTCTCCATTTCCTCGACCGCGCGCTTCTCGTGCTCTTTCTTTTTTTTCTCTGTTTGTAGAGCTCACAAACAGCACTCGTCGTTCGATGCAGCGTTGCCTTGTACGCTTCTTGTTTGGCTGCATGTGCCTGTCTACACTCGTCGTCAAACCATGGGTTCCTCTTAGGTGGTGGCGTAAAACCCAGCACATCAGTGGCGGCCTCTTTGATGGCTTCTTGACAACGTTTTCACTTGTCTTCTATTGTTTGTGCAGGCAGCGTCGAACTTTGAGATAGTTTCAGGGAGAATCGATCGTCAAAGGCTCTAGCGATCGGCTGCGATTGTAGCTTTCCGACATCAAACCGTCTTGGCTTGTTTCGACTCCGTTGCTCTCTCGATATCCGGGGTCTTACCTTGGCTACAACAAGGTGATGATCCGAGTCGATGTTTGCACCTCGGAAGGTTCGGACATCGAGAATATTGGAAAAGTGTCTGACGTCGATCGCAACGTGATCAATCTGGTTGACGGTTGATTGATCAGGTGATCGCCAGGTACCTTTATGAATGTTGAGGTGTGGGAACCGCGTGCTGGCCACAGAGAGATTTCGCCCCGAGGCGAAGTCAACTAGCCTGAGTCCGTTTCCGGAGGTGTTGGCGTGCAGGCTGTGTCTTCCGATGACTTTAGCAAATACTTCTTCTCTTCCCAGCTGAGCGTTGAAATCTCCTAGAACTATCTTGGTGTCGTAGCTGGGGCATCGATCATAAGTCCTTTCTAGGAGGTGATAGAAGTCCTCTTTACTGCTGTCATCTTTTTCCTCTGTTGGGGCGTGGGCGCATATGAGGCTTATATTCCCGAATTTAGCCTTGATGCGGATTGTTATGAGGCGTTCGCTTATGTATTGGAAGCTTAAGACTTTTTGCCTAAGTCTGCCTCGAACAACAAAACCGCATCCAAATAAGCATTTCCCTCTCTCCCTGTAGCAGTCGCCGTGGTATATGTCGCAGTTTCTCACTCTTCTCTTGCCCGGCCCATCCCACCGCATTTCCTGAATTGCGGTAATGTCTGCTTTATAGCAGTCCAGGGCCTCCGCAAGTTCATCGGCTGCACGTGGTCTGTTTAGGGACCTCACATTCCACGTGCATATCCGTAGAGCATTATCCTTTTTTCGTTTGCGTGGGTCGTCAACAGTGAATCCATCTATATCCGAGGCATTCGGTTGTTTCGTAATTGGTTATTTTTAATGTGGCCGGGCAGTTACCCCGACGCACACCCCCAACCTGGAGGACCAGGCCCTTTTTTATACCTCTTGGGCGGAGGTCGCACTTATAGGTTTAGCAGGTTGAGTTCGGGTAAACAACAACCAGTACCCGATAACTACCAAAGTGGAGGTAGAATAAGCACAATTGGTTTGTGGAAGACAGTTACAGCAGCTGGGCATCGCCAGGTTGATACCAATCAGTGCCAATCCCTGTTCTCACATCACCCAGCCATCCCAACCAACTATTACAACAAACAATTTCAATCCCTGGAACAAAAGGAAACTGCATTCCCGACAATAATGACTTCTTACATTTAATACTAGAAGACTTAAATGCTCCCAATGTCTTATGGGGATTCCAAAGCACCAATCCGCAAGGATTGTTTCGAATAGTTTATTACCGAACGCAATCTGGTCAAAATGTAGCAAAATCTGGAGAAAGCGAAGATCAGGTACCGATAATCATATGGTCATCTCAATCAAAGCCAACAAAACAAGAAATATGTCGCTTTAAAGAAAACCTTTACGACTGGAGCCTATTGGAAAGCTTATCACATTCTTTATCTGTCACATCACCAATTTCTTCTAATAAAAAAAAAGCCTCAAGAATAAAAAGAGAAGTATCCCTACATCCAAACCGATCCGTAAAACTAACCCCATTTGGTTACACATGATATCGCCAAACTCGTCAAAGAAAAACAACACTCATGGGTTGTAGTACGATAAATTGTGTGCTTTATGGACATGGACATTAAACTAGACTCAACAACTCTATGGATTCGTATCAGATCACTAAAAACCAGTCGACATACCTCAATTTTTCCATCTATGTTTAATAATAATATTGTGGAAAGTGATCTACAGACCATAGCGAACAACTTTCCAAATAAATGGAAAAAACGACAGTGCTGATTGTTCCTACCCGACTGTAGTCAATTAAAAAAAAAAAAAAAAACTTTTACATTAACAATCTTACGCGTAAAAATGATTATTCTAGCTGGTTGGCAGATGAAATAACAATGCTAGAACTCGAAACGACTCAACAAAACACAAAGGGAACTACAACAGGTAATGATAAAATTACCTTCAAAATGGTAGAAGCATACGCTTACAGCTTAAAACAAAGAATCTGTTCGTTACTTGACCAAATGCTTAGAACGGGAATATCCCTCACGACTGGAAACAAGCGTAACTAACACCAATTCCCAACAAAAACCAAAGAACTATGATTAACTATGATTTATACCAAACCAATTCTTCCTGGTTTCTCCAAGATATTTGAAAAAATCATTGAAGACGAATAGATTGGACAATCGAAAATAAAATTAGCCCAGGCCAACATGCTTTTGGATACAATAGAGGGGTCCATACATAAGTCCACCTTCTAGAAAACAAAATATCACATCATACTACTTTCTGCCAGGTATACCAGTATGAAATTTTTTGAAAATAAAACACTAATTATTAATGTTATTATTATTTATTAGCATAAAAATACAATTTGTACACTAATTATAAAATGGAGCACTGGCTGCAAGGGCTTTCGGCTCTCTGGTTGGCGAAATATTATGGTCTAAATTAAAAAGGTGTGAAATCTGATATATTATAATGTAATTTTAGATATGGAGACTAAATTCGTTATGAGGTTTATGTTTTTAAGCGAAGGATTTTTGAGTATAGTTATTAAGTCGGCCGGCAGACGTTTTGCACGATTAGATGAGAAAAAGCATTTACCTAGAAGATGGTCTATGTTGAGTATATTGTTGCATATGTGGTATGTTGGTTCATTTTTAGTATGTGTTGATGAGTTAATGCAGTGTGACCCAGCCTGAGTCTTACAAAATTTGTGATATCACTTTTTGTTACCGTGGAGGGGAAGATAGGTTGTGTTTGAGGCAACACAAGACCTTTTTGCGGCGGTGTCGGCGGCTTCGTTGCCGGATATACCCATGTGCACAGGTATCCACATAAGTTTGCATTTATTCCGGTTACTTATAACCATATCCCTGATTTGGCGGATGATAGGCGATTTATTTTTTAAATTTTTGACTGCCTGTAATACAGATAGACTAACTGAGCAGATTACACTTTTGTCTTTGGATGCAGCAATTTTCAATGCCGATAAAGATAAGGTTCCACCCGTCCATCTTTAAGCTGTTTTCAATGGTTGAAAAGCTAGAACGGACTAGCGTTGTGTTTGTTGTCTCCTTTTTGAATTCACCTAATTGTAGAAGGATGGAGTCTGTTTTCATTAGCCAGGGCGATTGTCGAGGAGCAGTATCACGAAATTGGCATGTTGGTATTTGCAATTTTTCGCCAAGTGAAAGCGATCTCATAAGAGCTGAGGGACGTCTTTTGCTTTTTGTACGATTCCTGAGTAGGTTGAAATCTTTGTCTATGGGTGACCCAGTGGCGAAATAAAGTTTGGGGAGTATTTTTGCTGGAGCAATTTTGAAGCGATGTTCGATGCTAGGTAAGCCTGCTTCTGCTAGGATGTTCTTAATGGGTGTTGTTGGGAACACGTTCAGGCTTCTTCTTACTGTTTGGTTAAAAACCGGTTTAATGATGTTAAGAGTAGATTTTGGGCAGTCACCATATATGCCTAGAGCGTAATCTATTTGGCTTAATATAAGTGCCTTAGTCAGATAACATAGTGTGTTTATGTGGACATAACTCTTACTACATGATAAGTATTTAATAATATTGCACTTTGCAGCTAATGCTTTCTTAAGCTCTAAACAATGATTTTTCCAATTGTATTTACAATTAATTAACAAATCAAGAATATTTAAATTATTTACAAATTCAATTTTTGCATTATTTACAAATAGTTCAGGTGGTAAGCAAAGTTTTTTTTCGGCAAATATAAAGTAATTTACATTTATCTAAGCAAAGATTCGCACCAAAGGTTGTGGACCAATGCGCGATATCATTCAAAACGCGAGAAAACAAATTATGTGTAATGTTTAGATCGTTATGTGTACACATAATAAATATATCATCTGCATACACACAAAGATCTAAAGCTTTGTATTTATTAATAACATCGCATAGACTGTTG
This sequence comes from Eristalinus aeneus, assembly GCA_955652365.1. Taxonomy (NCBI): domain Eukaryota; kingdom Metazoa; phylum Arthropoda; class Insecta; order Diptera; family Syrphidae; genus Eristalinus; species Eristalinus aeneus. The sequence goes on from CATPCP010000045.1 coordinate 37,753, forward strand.
AATGCAATTACGAATAGAATTACTGAAAGGGGTGACCCTTGGGGAATACCATTAAAAAGTGACACTGTGTTTGAAAACTTATTATTAATCTTTACGCTAAATTTTCTGTTATGCAAAAATGATTTAATGAAACCGTTCATTTTTGGGCCTAAGCCCCATTCTTTTAATTTATTTAAAACAAGGTGGCTGCCTATCCTGTCGAAAGCCTTTTCGAAATCTTAAGTAGGAATCGAAACATGGTTTCGAACAGAGAGTTTTACACTGGTGGGATTTTTTGATTCTATGAACCATAAGAGCCGGTTAGCTATATTTTTTTTCCAAAATTTTGGAGGTACAGGGTATAAGGGATATCGGCCGGTAACTATTTATATCATTTCGGTTTTTGTTTGGTTTGGGGATGGGGATTATTGTGGCTGTTTTCCAGCTCAGTGGAATGATACTAGTGTTGAAAATGTTATTATAGAGGTGGAGAAGCCTTGTAGCAGCGCTGTGTGGAAGGTTCTGAAGTATGGGGTACCAAATACGATCTCGCCCCGGGGTTTTACCTTTTACACGACGTAGACAGTGAAGTAATTCCGACCAGGTTATTTTCGTTTCTAGTCCAAGCGCTGTAGTGTTGTGCATATAGATTGTTTTCTATTGTCGATAAACTCCCTAGGGAAATTTTCGTCATGGGATGCTTTTGACCATGTCTGCGCGAAAAAGTTATTGATATCATCATTTGATAGCATCACTGCACTAGGGGTTTTGATAGCATTAATGCTACCTCGGCTGTTATTACCTGTTAAGCATCGGATTCTTTTGCCAAATAGTGTACGTAGAGGACGAGGGTGAGATGGAGGCCGTGATTTGTTGAAAAGACTTTAGTTTGAAGCTTTCGAGCTGTCTGTGAAAGATTGCTTTAGCTTTTTTGAAAACAATCAGGTTATCAGTGCTAGGCCTTTTCTTAAAAAGTTTTTATGCTGTTACTGTTATTCCTAGGGAGGCAAGTTCTGCATTCCACCATGGTACAGCATGTTTTTGTATTTTGGGGTAGGATTGGGGGATGGAGAGATTGGCAGCATGCCTCATGCATTTTAGGAGTGTGGCCGCTTCTTTATTGACGACGGATGATGTTGTTTTTGTGTCTAGCAAGTTGGCAAGTTCTATTCTGAATTATTTCCAGTCGGCAACATCGGTTTTATATTTTGCAGTGGGCAGAGTCGGCTCAGTATTCAGACCAATATTGATAGAAGTAAATATGGGGAAATGGTCGCTATTGTGTAGGTCATCTAGGTTGCACCAGGTAGTTTTTGGGACTAACTGTACCGAGCAGTAGGTGAGGTCTACGTGAGTAAGTGTGTTGTGGGTGGATAGATGCGTAGGAGCGTCATCATTTAGAATAGCCAGGTTGGAGCAGTTTATTGCATGTTCTATTATTACGAGAATTCGTTTGAGGTGAGCCCCAAAGAGTACTCCAGGAGTTAACGTCCCCTAGGAGAATTAATGGAGAGTTTATGTTGGAGATTAAGGTACTTAAATGACCCCGAGTAAAAGATTGATCTGGTAAGATATATAATGTAACAATTGTAAGCTTCATTGTATGTTCAACTTCGATTGCACTATTCAGCACATTTGAAGACGATGTAAAGTGCTTGTGTGGTACATTGTTCCTTACCAGTATACCAATACCTTGTTTGGCAGTGGTATTGCTGGGGATATTGTGGAAATAGGCAGTGTAACCTTTAGGTACAAAGGGCCTGTGGTTTTTAATAAGTAGGTTCATCATAGATGTTTTTGTAACCTTTAATATTCCATTGGAGAATTTTAAAGGTACTATGACAAGAACACTAGCGTTATTGCCTGCAAGCTACTAGCGTTATTGCCTGCGTTTGTATGATGGCGAGTTTTGGATCGCAATCTGTGATGATCACGGGGAGAGGGGGATCGCCTAACTGTAGGCAGTACCCCTCTTATTTGGGTTACTTGGGGGGGGGGGGTTTGGGGGGGTTATGTTGGGGATGGCTGCTTACTTTTGCTTTCAGTGTAGTTTGCGGTACGAGATTATTGCTGGTAGATAAGGGAGGATGTGATAGATAAGAATTTACGATAGAGGAAATTGTTGAAGCGAAATTATCTGTAGAAATTGGATTAGCTGAATTATGAGGTGACTGAGAACTGTAAGTAGATTTGATATTGCAAATTTTATTGGCTGAAGTGGGGGCGGAGTTTGTATTGGCTGTTAGGCTCGATGGTGTGGCGGCATTGG
>CATPCP010000046.1:15000-17500 GCA_955652365.1 Eristalinus aeneus
ATGACAATCCACATCAAGGCTAAATTAAGGAACATCAGCCTACTATGCGCTCACGCCCCGACAGAGGAGAAGGATGACAACATCAAGGATGACTTCTATGATCTCCTAGAAAGAACATACGATCGATACCCCAGCTATGACACCAAGATTCAACGCTCAGCTGGGAAAGGAGGACATCTTTGCTGGAGTCATCGGTAAACACAGCCTGCACGACAACACATCCGGAAACGGACTCAGGCTGTTGGACTTCGCCTCGGGGCGAAACCTCTCTGTGGCTAGCACGCGGTTCCCACACCTGAACATTCACAAAGGAACCTGGCGATCTCCTGATCAATCAACCGTCAACCAGATTGATCACGTTGCGATCGACGTCAGACACTCCTCCAGTATTCTCGATGTCCGAACCTTCCGAGGTGCAAACATTGACTCGGATCATCACCTTGTTGTAGCCAAGGTAAGAACCCGGATATCGAGAGAGCAACGGAGTCGAGAAAGGCCAAAACGGTTTGACGTCGAAAAGCTACAATCGCAGCTGATTGCTGGGAACTTTGCCGACCGAGTCTCCCGGAAACTCGCTCAGAGTTCGACGCTTCCTGCACTAAGCATAGAAGAAGAATGGAAACGTTGTCAAGAAGCCATCAAAGAAGCTGCCACTGATGTGCTGGGTTTCACGTCACCACCCAGAAGGAACCCATGGTTTGACGACGAGTGCAGGCAAGCGCACGCAGCTAAACAAGACGCCTATAAGGCGACGCTGCATCGAACAACGCGAGCTGTTCGTGAACTCTACGAACAGAGAAGAAGGGAAGAGCACCGGCTTCTCAGAAGGAAGAAGAAGGAGCATGAGAAGCGCGCGGTCGAGGAAATGGAAAGGTGCTTTGGCAGGAATGAAGTCCGAAAGTTTTACCGAAAGGTAAAACAGCTATCCGGAGGATACAAGGTTCGGACCAAGACCTGCCGGGACCAAAATGGACAACTAGTAGTAGAGTCGCAGTCTGTGCTGAGAATCTGGAAGGATCATTTCTGCAGACTCCTAACCGGCGATGACGACCCAAATCCCGCTGTTAGGCAGAATGTTCCACTCAATTTGGACGATGATAGACAAGCATTCCGTCCCCCCGACTTAGACGAGGTGAAGATAGCAATATCCAAGCTAAAGTCGAACAAAGCTGCTGGAGCGGACGGACTGTCCGCAGAACTATTTAAAGCAGCTGGAGATGACCTGGTTGGGCGCATGCACCAGCTCATCTGTAAGATATGGTCGGAGGAAAGCATGCCCGATGAGTGGAATCTCAGCGTCGTTTGCCCGGTCCACAAAAAAGGAGACCCCTTTGACTGCGCCAACTACAGAGGGATTAGTCTAATGAACATCGCATACAAGATCCTCTCCGCCGTATTGTGTGAGCGTCTGAAACCATTTGTCCATGACCTGATAGGTCCCTATCAGTGTGGTTTCAGACCAGGGAAGTCCACAATAGACCAGATCTTCACATTACGGCAGATCCTGGAAAAGACCCAAGAAATGCAAATTGACACTCACCACCTATTCGTCGATTTCAAGGCTGCATATGACAGTGTGCATAGAGACGAGCTATACAGTGCCATGTCTAGTTTTGGCATTCCTACCAAACTCGTCAGATTGTGTAGGATGACGATGGAGAACTCTCGCTGCTCCGTCAAGGTCGGTACCGAACTCACCGAGACCTTCAATGTCAAAAAAGGCTTTAGACAAGGCGACGCACTGTCATGTGACTTCTTTAACATCATCCTCGAGAAGATCGTGCGTAACTCACAAGTCAACACCAGAGGCACGATCTTCCAGAAGTCAGTTCAATTGTTAGCTTACGCTGATGACATTGACGTGATTGGACGAACACAGCGAGCCGTCAATGAGGCGTTTGCTGGCATTGAAGCCGAAGCGGCTAAAATGGGTCTTGCGGTAAATGAGGGCAAAACGAAGTACATGCTGTCATCAAGGAAGGACACACAACATCGACGTCTCGGACGGAGCGTCACACTAGGCAGCAGAAACTTCGAGGTAGTTAAGGACTTCGTCTACCTCGGCTCCGCGGTAAACAGGGACAACAACATCAGTACCGAAATCAAACGCAGAATCACTCTTGCCAATCGCTGTTTCTTTGGGCTCAAGAGGCAATTGAGTAATAAAGCCCTCTCTCGAAGGACTAAACTAGCTTTATATAACAGCTTGATCATCCCCGTCCTACTATATGGCGCAGAATCTTGGACGTTAGCAAAGGCGGATGAGGAAGCCCTTAGTCTTTTCGAGAGAAAAGTTTTGCGTGCGATTTTTGGTCCTGTTTGCGTTGATGGCATTTGGAGGAGAAGATTTAATGACGAACTCTATAGGCTGTACAGCGACATGCGCCTGGTTAAGCGTCTACAGATACAACGCTTAAGATGGCTAGGCCATGTAGAGCGTATGGACACCACTGCTCCGGCCCGAAAAGTCTTTGAATCCGAGCCATTGGACAACGCAACA
>CATPCP010000047.1:0-17815 GCA_955652365.1 Eristalinus aeneus
AATTTTGAAATTTTGAAATTTTGATTTTTCGAAATTTTGAAATTTTGAAATTTTGAAATTTTGAAATTTTAAGATCTTGAAATTTTGAAATTTTGAAATTTCGAAATGTCGAAATTTTGAAATTTTGAAATCTTAAATTGTGAAATTTTGAAATTTTGAAATTTTGAAATTTTGAAATTTTGAAATTTTGAAATTTTGAAATTATGAAATTTTGAAATTTTGAAATTTTGAAATTTTGAAATTTTGATACTTTGAAATTTTGAAATTTTGAAATTTTGAAATTTTGAAATTTTGAAATTTCGAAACTTTGAAATTTTGAAATTTTGAAATTTTGAAATTTTGAAATTTTGAAATTTTGATTTTTCGAAATTTTGAAATTTTGAAATTTTGAAATTTTGAAATTTTAAGATCTTGAAATTTTGAAATTTTGAAATTTCGAAATGTCGAAATTTTGAAATTTTGAAATCTTAAAATTGTGAAATTTTGAAATTTTGAAATTTTGAAATTTTGAAATTTTGAAATTTTGAAATTTTGAAATTTTGAAATTTTGAAATTTTGAAATTTTGAAATTTTGAGATTTTGAAATTTTGAAATTTTGAAATTATGAAATTTTGATATTTTGAAATTTTGAAATTTTGAAATTTTAAAATTTTGAAATTTTGAAATTTTGAAATTTTGAAATTTTGAAATTTTGAAATTTTGCAATTTTGAAATTTTGAAATTTTGAAATTTTGAAATTATGAAATTTTGAAATTTTGAAATTTTAAAATTTTGAAAATTTGAAATTTTGAAATTTTGAAATTTTGAAATTATGAAATTTTGAAATTTTGAAATTTTGAAATTTTAAAATTTTGAAATTTTGAAATTTTGAAATTTTGAAATTTTGAAATTTTAAAATTTTGAAATTTTGAAATTTTGAAATTTTGAAATTTCGAAATTTTGAAATTTTGAAATCTTAAAATTTTGAAATTTTGAAATTTTGAAATTTTGAAATTTTGAAATTTTGAAATTTTGAAATTTTGAAATTTTGCAATTTTGAAATTTTGAAATTTTGAAATTTTGAAATTTTGAAATTATGAAATTTTGAAATTTTGAAATTTTAAAATTTTGAAAATTTGAAATTTTGAAATTTTGAAATTTTGAAATTTTGAAATTATGAAATTTTGAAATTTTGAAATTTTGAAATTTTAAAATTTTGAAATTTTGAAATTTTGAAATTTTGAAATTTTGAAATTTTGAAATTTTGAAATTTTGAAATTTTGAAATTTTGAAATTTTGAAATTTCGAAATTTTGAAATTTTGAAATTTTAAAATTTGAAATTTTAAAGTTTTGAAATTTTGAAATTTTGAAATTTTGAAATTTTGAAATTTTGAAATTTTGAAATTTTGAAATTTTGAAATTTTGAAATTTTGAAATATTGAAATTTTGAAATTTTGAAATTTTGAAATTTTGAAATTTTGAAATTTTGAAATTTTGAAATTTTGAAATTTTGAAATTTTGAAATTTTGAAATTTGAAATTTTGAAATATTGAAATTTTGAAATTTTGAAATTTTGAAATTTTGAAATTTTGAAATTTTGAAATTTTGAAATTTTGAAATTTTGAAATTTTGAAGTTTTGAAATTGTGAAATTTTGAAATTTTAAAATTTTGATATTTTGAAATTTTGAAATTTTGAAATCTTGAAGTTTAAAATTTGAAAATTTTGAAATTTTATTTTTCGAAATTTCAAAATTTCAAAATTTCATAATTTCAAAATTTCAAAATTTCAAAATTTCAAAATTTCAAAATTTCAAAATTTGAAATTTTGAAATTTTAAAATTTTGAAATTTTGAAATTTTGAAATTTTGAAATTTTGAAATTTTGAAATTTTGAAATTTTGAAATTTTGAAATTTTGAAATTTTGAAATTTTGAAATTTGAAATTTTGAAATTTTGAAATTTTGAAATTTTGAAATTTTGAATTTTGAAATTTTGAAATTTTGAAATTTTGAAATTTTGAAATTTTGAAATTTTGAAATTTTGAAATTTTGAAATTTTGAAATTTTGAAATTTTGAAATTTTGAAATTTTGAAATTTTGAAATTTTGAAATTTTGAAATTTTGAAATTTTGAAATTTCGAAATTTTGAAATTTGAAATTTTGAAATTTTGAAATTTTGAAATTTTGAAATTTTGAAATTTTGAAATTTTGAAATTTTGAAATTTTGAAATTTTGAAATTTTGAAATTTTCAAATTTTGAAATTTTGAAATTTTGAAATTATGAAATTTTTAAATTTTGAAATTTTTAAATTTTGAAATTTTGAAATTATGAAATTTTTAAATTTTGAAATTTTGAAATTTTGAAATTTTGAAATTTTAAAATTTTGAAATTTTGAAATTTTGAAATTTTGAAATTTTGAAATTTTGAAATTTTGAAATTTTGAAATTTTGAAATTTTGAAATTTTGAAATTTTGAAATTTTGAAATTTTGAAATTTTGAAATTTTTAAATTTTGAAATTTTGAAATTTTGAAATTTTGAAACTTTGAAATTTTGAAATTATGAAATTTTTAAATTTTGAAATTTTTAAATTTTGAAATTTTGAAATTATGAAATTTTGAAATTTTGAAATTTTGAAATTTTGAAATTTTGAAATTTTGAAATTTTGAAATTTTGAAATTTTGATTTTTCGAAATTTAGAAATTTTGAAATTTTGAAATTTTAAAATTTTGAAATTTTGAAATTTTGAAATAATGAAATTTTGAAATTTTGAAACTTTGAAATTTTAAAATTTTGAAATTTTAAAATTTTTAAATTTTGAAATTTAGAAATTTTGAAATTTTGAAATTTTGAAATTTTGAAATTTTGAAATTTTGAAATTTTGAAATTTTGAAATTTTGAAATTTTGAAATTTTGAAATTTTGAAATTTTGAAATTTTGAAATTTTGAAATTTTAAAATTTTGGAATTTTAAAATCTTGAAATTTTGAAATTTCGAAATTTTGAAATTTTGAAATTTTGAAATTTTGAAATTTTGAAATTTTAAAATTTTGAAATTTTGAAATTTTGAAATTTTGAAATTTTGAAATTTTGAAATTTTGAAATTATGAAATTTTGAAATTTCAAAATTTCAAAATTTCAAAATTTCAAAATTTCAAAATTTCAAAATTTCATAATTTCAAAATTTCAAAATTTCAAAATTTCAAAATTTCAAAATTTCAAAATTTCAAAATTTTAAAATTTCAAAATTTCAAAATTTCAAAATTTCAAAATTTCAAAATTTCGAAATTTCAAAATTTCAAGATTTTAAAATTCCAAAATTTTAAAATTTCAAAATTTCAAAATTTCAAAATTTCAAAATTTCAAAATTTCAAAATTTCAAAATTTCAAAATTTCAAAATTTCAAAATTTCAAAATTTCAAAATTTCAAAATTTCAAAATTTCTAAATTTCAAAATTTAAAAATTTTAAAATTTCAAAATTTTAAAATTTCAAAGTTTCAAAATTTCAAAATTTCATTATTTCAAAATTTCAAAATTTCAAAATTTTAAAATTTCAAAATTTCAAAATTTCTAAATTTCGAAAAATCAAAATTTCAAAATTTCAAAATTTCAAAATTTCAAAATTTCAAAATTTCAAAATTTCAAAATTTCAAAATTTCATAATTTCAAAATTTCAAAATTTAAAAATTTCAAAATTTAAAAATTTCATAATTTCAAAATTTCAAAGTTTCAAAATTTCAAAATTTCAAAATTTCAAAATTTCAAAATTTCAAAATTTCAAAATTTCAAAATTTCAAAATTTCAAAATTTCAAAATTTCAAAATTTCAAAATTTCAAAATTTCAAAATTTCAAAATTTCAAAATTTCAAAATTTCAAAATTTCAAAATTTCAAAATTTCAAAATTTCAAAATTTCAAAATTTAAAAATTTCATAATTTCAAAATTTCAAAATTTAAAAATTTCAAAATTTAAAAATTTCATAATTTCAAAATTTCAAAATTTCAAAATTTGAAAATTTCAAAATTTCAAAATTTCAAAATTTCAAAATTTCAAAATTTCAAAATTTCAAAATTTCAAAATTTCAAAATTTCAAAATTTCAAAATTTCAAAATTTCAAAATTTCGAAATTTCAAAATTTCAAAATTTCAAAATTTCAAAATTTCAAAATTTCAAAATTTCAAAATTTCAAAATTTCAAAATTTCAAAATTTCAAAATTTCAAAATTTCAAAATTTCAAAATTTCAAAATTTCAAAATTTCAAAATTTCAAAATTTCAAAATTTCAAAATTTCAAAATTTCAAAATTTCAAAATTTCAAAATTTCAAAATTTCAAAATTTCAAAATTTCAAAATTTCAAAATTTCAAAATTTCAAAATTTCAAAATTTCAAAATTTCAAAATTTCAAAATTTCAAAATTTTAAAATTTCAAAATTTCAAAATTTCAAAATTTCGAAATTTCAAGATTTTAAAATTTGAAAATTTCAAAATTTTAAAATTTCAAAATTTGAAAATTTGAAAATTTTAAAATTTCATAATTTCAAAATTTCAAAATTTCAAAATTTCAAAATTTCAAAATTTCAAAATTTCAAAATGTCAAAATTTCAAAATTTCAAAATTTCAAAATTTCAAAATTTCAAAACTTCAAAATTTCAAAATTTCAAAATTTCAAAACTTCAAAATTTCAAAATTTTAAAATTTCAAAATTTCGAAATTTCAAAATTTCAAGATTTTAAAATTTTAAAATTTCAAAATTTTAAAATTTCAAAATTTCAAAATTTCAAAATTTCGAAGTTCCAAATTTCAAAATTTCAAAATTTCATAATTTCAAAATTTAAAAATTTCAAAATTTCAAAATTTCAAAATTTCAAAATTTCAAAATTTCAAAATTTCAAAATTTCAAAATTTCAAAATTTCAAAATTTCAAAATTTCAAAATTTCAAAATTTCAAAATTTCAAAATTTCAAAATTTCAAAATTTCAAAATTTCAAAATTTCAAAATTTCAAAATTTCAAAATTTCAAAATTTCAAAATTTCAAAATTTCAAAATTTCAAAATTTCAAAATTTCAAAATTTCGAAATTTCAAAATTTCAAAACTTCAAAATTTTTGAAATTTCAAATTGAAATTTTGAAATTTTGAAATTTTAAAATTTTGAAATTTTAAGATCTTGAAATTTTGAAATTTTGAAATTTCGAAATTTCGAAATTTTGAAATTTTGAAATCTTAAAATTTTGAAATTTTGAAATTTTGAAATTTTGAAATTTTGAAATTTTGAAATTTTGAAATTTTGAAATTTTGAAATTTTGAAATTTTGAAATTTTGAAATTTTGCAATTTTGAAATTTTGAAATTTTGAAATTATGAAATTTTGAAATTTTGAAATTTTAAAATTTTGAAATTTTGAAATTTTGAAATTTTGAAATTTTGAAATTTTGAAATTTTGAAATTATGAAATTTTGAAATTTTGAAATTTTGAAATTTTAAAATTTTGAAATTTTGAAATTTTGAAATTTTGAAATTTTGAAATTTTGAAATTTTGAAATTTTGAAATTTTGAAATTTTGAAATTTTGAAATTTTTAAATTTCGAAATTTTGAAATTTTGAAATTTTAAAATTTTGAAATTTTAAAGTTTTGAAATTTTGAAATTTTGAAATTTTAAAATTTTGAAATTTTGAAATTTTGAAATTTTGAAATTTTGAAATTTTGAAATTTTGAAATTTTGAAATTTTGAAATTTTGAAATTTTGAAATTTTGAAATTTTGAAATTTTGAAATTTTGAAATTTTGAAATTTTGAAATTTTGAAATTTTGAAATTTTTAAATTTTGAAATTTTGAAATTTTGAAATTTTGAAATTTTGAAATTTTGAAATTTTGAAATATTGAAATTTTGAAATTTTGAAATTTTGAAATTTTGAAATTTTGAAATTTTGAAATTTTGAAATTTTGAAATTTAGAAATTATGAAATTTTGAAATTTTGAAATTTTGAAATTATAAAATTTTGAAATTTTGAAATTTTGAAACTTTGAAATTTTGAAATTTTGAAATTTTGAAATTTTGAAATTTTGAAATTTTGAAATTTTGAAATTTTGAAATTTTGAAACTTTGAAATTTTGAAATTTTGAAATTTTGAAATTTTGAAATTTTGAAATTTTGAAATTTTGAAATTTTGAAATTTAGAAATTATGAAATTTTGAAATTGTGAAATTTTGAAATTTTAAAATTTTGATATTTTGAAATTTTGAAATTTTGAAATCTTGAAGTTTAAAATTTTAAAATTTTGAAATTTTGATTTTTCGAAATTTTGAAATTTTGAAAAAATTTCAAAATTTCAAAATTTCAAAATTTCAAAATTTCATAATTTCAAAATTTCAAAATTTCAAAATTTCAAAATTTCAAAATTTCAAAATTTCAAAATTTCAAAATTTCAAAATTTCAAAATTTCAAAATTTCATAATTTCAAAATTTCAAAATTTCAAAATTTCAAAATTTCAAAATTTCAAAATTTCAAAATTTCAAAATTTCAAAATTTCAAAATTTCAAAATTTTAAAATTTTAAAATTTCAAAATTTCAAAATTTCAAAATTTCAAAATTTCAAAATTTCAAAATTTCGAAATTTCAAAATTTCAAAATTTCAAGATTTTAAAATTTCAAAATTTTAAAATTTCAAAATTTCAAAATTTCAAAATTTCAAAATTTCAAAATTTCAAAATTTCAAAATTTCAAAATTTCAAAATTTCAAAATTTCAAAATTTCAAAATTTCAAAATTTCAAAATTTCAAAATTTCAAAATTTCTAAATTTCAAAATTTAAAAATTTTAAAGTTTAAAAATTTTAAAATTTCAAAATTTCAAAATTTCAAAATTTCAATATTTCAAAATTTCAAAATTTCAAAATTTTAAAATTTCAAAATTTCAAAATTTCAAAATTTCAAAATTTCAAAATTTCTAAATTTCGAAAAATCAAAATTTCAAAATTTCAAAATTTCAAAATTTAAAAATTTCAAAATTTCATAATTTCAAAATTTCAAAATTTAAAAATTTCAAAATTTAAAAATTTCATAATTTCAAAATTTCAAAGTTTCAAAATTTCAAAATTTCAAAATTTAAAAATTTAAAAATTTCAAAATTTCAAAATTTCAAAATTTCAAAATTTCAAAATTTCAAAATTTCAAAATTTCAAAATTTCAAAATTTCAAAATTTCAAAATTTCAAAATTTCAAAATTTCAAAATTTCAAAATTTCAAAATTTCAAAATTTCAAAATTTCAAAATTTCAAAATTTCAAAATTTCAAAATTTCAAAATTTCAAAATTTCAAAATTTCAAAATTTCAAAATTTCAAAATTTCAAAATTTCAAAATTTCAAAATTTCAAAATTTCAAAATTTCAAAATTTCAAAATTTCAAAATTTCAAAATTTCAAAATTTCAAAATTTCAAAATTTCAAAATTTCAAAATTTCAAAATTTCAAAATTTCAAAATTTCAAAATTTCAAAATTTCAAAATTTCAAAATTTCAAAATTTCAAAATTTCAAAATTTCAAAATTTCAAAATTTCAAAATTTCAAAATTTCAAAACTTCAAAATTTCAAAATTTCAAAATTTCAAAATTTCAAAATTTTAAAATCTCAAAATTTCAAAATTTCAAAATTTCAAAATTTCAAAATTTCAAAATTTCAAAATTTCAAAATTTCGAAATTTCAAAATTTCAAAATTTCAAAATGTCAAAATTTCAAAATTTCAAAATTTCGAAATTTCAAAATTTCAAGATTTTAAAATTGCAAAATTTCAAAATTTTAAAATTTCAAAATTTGAAAATTTGAAAATTTCAAAATTTCATAATTTCAAAATTTCAAAATTTCAAAATTTCAAAATTTCAAAATTTCAAAATTTCAAAATTTCAAAATGTCAAAATTTCAAAATTTCAAAATTTCAAAATTTCAAAATTTCAAAATTTCAAAATTTCAAAATTTCAAAATTTCAAAATTGAAAAATTTCAAAATTTTAAAATTTCACAATTTCAAAATTTCAAAATATCGAAATTTCAAAATTTCAAGATTTTAAAATTTCAAAATTTCAAAATTTTAAAATTTCAAAATCTGAAAATTTGAAAATTTCAAAATTTCATAATTTCAAAATTTCAAAATTTCAAAATTTCAAAATTTCAAAATTTCAAAATGTCAAAATTTCAAAATTTCAAAATTTCAAAATTTCAAAATTTCAAAATTTCAAAATTTCAAAATTTCAAAATTTCAAAATTTCAAAATTTCAAAATTTCAAAATTTCAAAATTTCAAAATTTCAAAATGTCAAAATTTCAAAATTTCAAAATTTCAAAATTTCAAAATTTCAAAATTTCAAAATTTCAAAATTTCAAAACTTCAAAATTTCAAAATTTCAAAACTTCAAAATTTCAAAATTTTAAAATTTCAAAATTTCGAAATTTCAAAATTTCAAGATTTTAAAATTTCAAAATTTCAAAATTTTAAAATTTTAAAATTTCAAAATTTCAAAATTTCAAAATTTCGAAGTTCAAAATTTCAAAATTTCAAAATTTCATAATTTCAAAATTTCAAAATTTCAAAATTTCAAAATTTCAAAATTTCAAAATTTCAAAATTTCAAAATTTTAAAATTTCAAAATTTCAAAATTTCAAAATTTCAAAATTTCAAAATTTCAAAATTTCAAAATTTCAAAATTTCAAAATTTCAAAATTTCAAAATTTCAAAATTTCAAAATTTCAAAATTTCAAAATTTCAAAATTTCAAAATTTCAAAATTTCAAAATTTCAAAATTTCAAAATTTCAAAATTTCAAAATTTCAAAATTTCAAAATTTCAAAATTTCAAAATTCAAAATTTCAAAATTTCAAAATTCAAAATTTCAAAATTTCAAAATTTCAAAATTTCAAAATTTCAAAATTTCAAAATTTCAAAATTTCAAAATTTCAAAATTTCAAAATTTCAAAATTTCAAAATTTTAAAATTTCAAAATTTCAAAATTTATTTCAAATTTCAAATTCAAAATTTCAAACTTCAAAATTTCAAATTTTAAAATTTCAAATTTCAAAATTTCAAAATATCAAGATTTTAAAATTTCAAAATTTAAAAATTTTAAAATTTCAAAATTTTAAAATTTCAAAATTTCAAAATTTCAAAATTTCAAAATTTCAAAATTTCAAAATTTCAAAATTTCAAAATTTCAAAATTTCAAAATTTCAAAATTTCAAAATTTCAAAATTTCAAAATTTAAAAATTTCATTATATCAAAATTTCAAAATTTCAAAATTTCAAAATTTCGAAAACTCAAAATTCAAAATTTCAAAATTTAAAATTTCAAAACTTCAAAATTTCAAAATTTCAAAATTTCAAAATTTCAAAATTTCAAAATTTCAAAATTTCAAAATTTCAAAATTTCAAAATTTCAAAATTTCAAAATTTCAAAATTCAAAATTTCAAAATTCAAAATTTCAAAATGTCAAAATTTCAAAATTTCAAAATATCAAAAATTTCAAAATTTCGAAATTTAAAAATTCCAAAATTTCAAAATTTCAAAATTTCAAAATTTCAAAATTTCAAAGTTTCAAATTTCAAAATTTCAAAATTTAAAATTCAAAATTTCAAAATTCCAAAATTTCAAAATTTCAAAATTTCAAAATTTAAAAATTTCATAATTTCAAATTTCAAAATTTCAAAATTTCAAAATTTCAAAATTTCAAAATTTCAAAATTTCAAAATTTCAAAATTCAAAACTTCAAAATTTCAAAATTTAAAATTTCAAAATTTCCAAATTTCAAAATTTCAAAATTTTAAGATTTTAAAATATCAAAATTTCAAAATTTTAAAATTTCAAAATTTCAAAATTTCAAAATTTCAAAATTTCAAAATTTCAAAATTTCAAAATTTCAAAATTTCATAATTTCAAAATTTCAAAATTTCAAAATTTCAAAATTTCAAAATTTCAAAATTTCAAAATTTCAAAATTTCAAAATTTCAAAATTTCAAAATTTCAAAATTTCAAAATTTCAAAATTTCAAAATTTAAAATTTCAAAATTTCAAAATTTCAAAATTTCATAATTTCAAAATTTCAAAATTTCAAAATTTCAAAATTCAAATTTTCAAAATTTTAAAATTTCAAAATTTCAAAATTTTATAATTTCAAAATTTCAAAATTTCCAAATTTCAAAATTTCAAAATTTCAAAATTTCAAAATTTAAAATTTCAAAATTTCAAAATTTCAATTTGAAATTTCAAAAATTTGAAGTTTGAAATTTTGAAATTTTGAAATTTTGAAATTTTGAAATTTTGAAATTTTGAAATTTTGAAATTTTGAAATTTTGAAATTTTGAAATTTTGAGATTTTGAAATTTTGAAATTTTGAAATTTTGAAATTTTGAAATTTTGAAATTTTGAAATTTGAATTTTGAAATTTTGAAATTTTGAAATTTTGAAATTTGAAATTTTGAAATTTTGAAATTTTGAAATTTTGAAATTTTAAAATTTTGAAATTTTGAAATTTTGAAATTTTGAAATTTTGAAATTTTGAAATTTTGAAATTTTGAAATTTTGAAATTTTGAAATTTTGAAATTTTGAAATTTTGAAATTTTGAAATTTTGAAATTATGAAATTTTGAAATTTTGAAATTTTGAAATTTTAAAATTTTGAAATTTTGAAATTTTGAAATTTTGAAATTTTGAAATTTTGAAATTTTGCAATTTTGAAATTTTGAAATTTTGAAATTTTGAAATTATGAAATTTTGAAATTTTGAAATTTTAAAATTTTGAAAATTTGAAATTTTGAATTTTGAAATTTTGAAATTTTGAAATTTTGAAATTTTGAAATTATGAATTTTGAAATTTTGAAATTTTGAAATTTTAAAATTTTGAAATTTTGAAATTTTGAAATTTTGAATTTGAAATTTTGAAATTTTGAATTTTGAAATTTTGAAATTTTGAAATTTTAAAATTTGAAATTTTAAAGTTTTGAAATTTTGAAATTTTGAAATTTTGAAATTTTGAAATTTTGAAATTTTGAAATTTGAAATTTTGAAATATTGAAATTTTGAATTTTGAAATTTTGAAATTTTGAAATTTGAAATTTTGAAATTTTGAAATTTTGAAATTTTGAAATTTTGAAATTTGAAATTTTGAAATTTGAAATTTTGAAATTTTGAAATTTTGAAATTTTGAAATATTGAAATTTTGAAATTTTGAAATTTTGAAGTTTTGAATTTAGAAATTATGAAATTTTGAAATTTTGAAATTTTGAAATTTGAAATTTTGAAATTTTGAAATTTTGAAATTTTGAAATTTGAAATTTTGAAATTTTGAAATTTTGAAATTTTGAAATTTTGAAATTTTGAAATTTTAAAGTTTTGAAATTGTGAATTTTGAAATTTTAAAATTTTGATATTTTGAAATTTTGAAATTTTGAAATCTTGAAGTTTAAATTTGAAAATTTTGAAATTTTATTTTTCGAAATTTCAAAATTTCAAAATTTCATAATTTCAAAATTTCAAAATTTCAAAATTCAAAATTTCAAAATTTCAAAATTCAAAATTTCAAAATTTCAAATTTCAAAATTCAAAATTTAAAATTTCAAAATTCAAAATTTCAAAATTTCAAAATTTCAAAATTTCAAAATTTCAAAATTCAAAATTCAAAATTTCAAAATTTCAAAATTTCAAAATTTCAAATTTCAAAATTTCAAAATTCAAAATTTCAAAATTCAAAATTTCAACATTCAAAATTTAAAAATTTAAAATTTCAAATTAAAATTCAAAATTTCAAAATTTCAAAATTCATTATTCAAAATTCAAAATTTTAAAATTTTAAAATTTCAAAATTTCAAAATTTCAAAATTTCTAAATTTCGAAAAATCAAATTTCAAAATTTCAAATTTCAAAATTTCAAAATTTCAAAATTCAAATTCAAATTTCAAAATTCAAAATTTCATAATTCAAAATTTCAAAATTTCAAAATTTCAAAATTTAAAAATTCATAATTTCAAAATTTCAAAGTTTCAAAATTTCAAAATTCAAAATTTCAAAATTTCAAAATTTCAAAATTTCAAAATTTCAAAATTTCAAAATTTCAAAATTTCAAATTTCAAAATTCAAAATTTCATAATTTCAAAATTTCAAAATTAAAAATTTCAAAATTTAAAATTTCATAATTTCAAAATTTCAAAATTTCAAAATTTCAAAATTTCAAAATTTCAAAATTTCAAATTTCAAAATTTCAAAATTTCAAAATTTCAAAATTTCAAAATTTCAAAATTTCCAAAATTTCAAAATTTCAAAATTTCAAAATTTCATAATTTCAAAATTTCAAAATTTCAAAATTTCAAAATTTCAAAATTTCAAAATTTCAAAATTTCAAAATTTAAAAATTTCATAATTTCAAATTTCAAAGTTTCAAAATTTCAAAATTTCAAAATTTCAAAATTTCAAAATTTCAAAATTTCAAATTTCAAAATTTCAAAATTTCAAAATTTCAAAATTTCAAAATTTCAAAATTTCATAATTTCAAAATTTCAAAATTTAAAAATTTCAAAATTTAAAAATTTCATAATTTCAAAATTTCAAAATTTCAAAATTTCAAAATTTCAAAATTTCAAAATTTCAAAATTTCAAAATTTCAAAATTTCAAAATTTCAAAATTTCAAAATTTCAAAATTTCAAAATTTCAAATTTCAAATTTTCAAAATTTTAAAATTTCAAAATTTCAAAATTTATAATTTCAAAATTTCAAAATTTCAAAATTTCAAAATTTCAAAATTTCAAAATTTCAAAATTTTAAAATTTCAAAATTTCAAAATTTCAATTTGAAATTTCAAAATTTTGAAGTTTTGAAATTTTGAAATTTCGAAATTTTGAAATTTTGAAATTTTGAAATTTTGAAATTTTGAAATTTTGAATTTTGAAATTTTGAAATTTTGAGATTTTGAAATTTTGAAATTTTGAAATTTTGAAATTTTGAAATTTTGAAATTTTGAAATTTTGAAATTTTGAAATTTTGAAATTTTGAAATTTTGAAATTTTGAAATTTTGAAATTTTGAAATTTTGAAATTTTGAAATTTTGAAATTTTGAAATTTTGAAATTTTGAAATTTTGAAATTTTGAAATTTTGAAATTTTGAAATTTTGAAATTTTGAAATTTTGAAATTTTGAATTTTGCAATTTTGAATTTTGAAATTTTGAAATTTTGAAATTATGAAATTTTGAAATTTTGAAATTTTAAAATTTTGAAAATTTGAAATTTTGAAATTTTGAATTTTGAAATTTTGAAATTTTGAAATTTTGAAATTATGAAATTTTGAAATTTTGAAATTTTGAAATTTTAAAATTTTGAAATTTTGAAATTTTGAAATTTTGAAATTTTGAAATTTTGAAATTTTGAAATTTTGAAATTTTGAAATTTTGAAATTTTAAAATTTTGAAATTTTAAAGTTTTGAAATTTTGAAATTTTGAAATTTTGAAATTTTGAAATTTTGAAATTTTGAAATTTTGAAATTTTGAAATATTGAAATTTTGAAATTTTGAAATTTTGAAATTTTGAATTTTGAAATTTTGAAATTTGAAATTTTGAAATTTTGAAATTTTGAAATTTTGAAATTTTGAAATTTTGAAATTTTGAAATTTTGAAATATTGAAATTTTGAAATTTTGAAATTTTGAAGTTTTGAAATTTAGAAATTATGAAATTTTGAAATTTTGAAATTTTTGAAATTTGAAATTTTGAAATTTTGAAATTTTGAAATTTTGAAATTTTGAAATTTTGAAATTTGAAATTTTTGAAATTTTGAAATTTTGAAATTTTGAAATTTTGAAATTTTAAAGTTTTGAAATTGTGAAATTTTGAAATTTAAAATTTTGATATTTTGAAATTTTGAAATTTTGAAATCTTGAAGTTTAAATTTGAAAATTTTGAAATTTTATTTTTCGAAATTTCAAAATTTCAAAATTTCATAATTTCAAAATTTCAAAATTTCAAAATTTCAAAATTTCAAAATTTCAAAATTTCAAAATTTCAAAATTTCAAAATTTCAAAATTTCAAAATTTCAAAATTTTAAAATTTCAAAATTTCAAAATTTCAAAATTTCAAAATTTCAAAATTTCAAAATTTCAAAATTTCAAAATTTCAAAATTTCAAAATTTCAAAATTTCAAAATTTCAAAATTTCAAAATTTCAAAATTTCAAAATTCAAAATTTCAAAATTTCAAAATTTCAAAATTTCAAAATTTCTAAATTTCAAAATTTAAAATTTTAAAATTCAAAATTTTAAAATTTCAAAATTTCAAATTTGAAAATTTCATTATTTCAAAATTTCAAAATTTTAAAATTTTAAAATTTCAAAATTTCAAAATTTCAAAATTTCTAAATTTCGAAAAATCAAAATTTCAAATTTCAAAATTTCAAAATTTCAAAATTTCAAAATTTCAAAATTTCAAAATTTCAAAATTTCATAATTTCAAAATTTCAAAATTTAAAAATTTCAAAATTTAAAAATTTCATAATTTCAAAATTTCAAAGTTTCAAAATTTCAAAATTTCAAAATTTCAAAATTTCAAAATTTCAAAATTTCAAAATTTCAAATTTCAAAATTTCAAAATTTCAAAATTTAAAATTTCATAATTTCAAAATTTCAAAATTTAAAAATTTCAAAATTTAAAAATTTCATAATTTCAAAATTTCAAAATTTCAAAATTTCAAAATTTCAAAATTTCAAAATTTCAAAATTTCAAAATTTCAAAATTTCAAAATTTCAAAATTTCAAAATTTCAAAATTTCAAAATTTCAAAATTTCGAAATTTCAAAATTTCAAAATTTCAAAATTTCAAAATTTCAAAATTTCAAAATTTCAAAATTTCAAAATTTCAAAATTTCAAAATCTCAAAATTTCAAAATTTCAAAATTTCAAAATTTCAAAATTTCAAAATTTCAAAATTTCAAAATTTCAAAATTTCAAAATTTCAAAATTTCAAAATTTCAAAATTTCAAAATTTCAAAATTTCAAAATTTCAAAATTTCAAAATTTCAAAATTTCAAAATTTCAAAATTTCAAAATTTCAAAATTTCAAAATTTCAAAATTTCAAAATTTCAAAATTTCAAAATTTCAAAATTTCAAAATTTCAAAATTTCAAAATTTTAAAATTCAAAATTTCAAAATTTCAAAATTTCGAAATTTCAAGATTTTAAAATTTGAAAATTTCAAAATTTTAAAATTTCAAAATTTGAAAATTTGAAAATTTTAAAATTTCATAATTTCAAAATTTCAAAATTTCAAAATTTCAAAATTTCAAAATTTCAAAATTTCAAAATGTCAAAATTTCAAAATTTCAAAATTTCAAAATTTCAAAATTTCAAAATTTCAAAATTTCAAAATTTCAAAATTTCAAAATTTCAAAATTTCAAAATTTCAAAATTTCAAAATTTCAAAATTTCAAGATGTCAAAATGTCAAAATTTCAAAATTTCAAAATTTCAAAATTTCAAAATTTCAAAATTTCAAAATTTCAAAATTTCAAAATTTCAAAATTTCAAAATTTCAAAATTTCAAAACTTTAAAATTTCAAAATTTCAAAATTTCAAAATTTCAAAACTTCAAAATTTCAAAATTTTAAATTTCAAAATTTCGAAATTTCAAAATTTCAAGATTTTAAAATTTTAAAATTTCAAAATTTTAAAATTTCAAAATTTCAAAATTTCAAAATTTCGAAGTTCAAAATTTCAAAATTTCAAAATTTCATAATTTCAAAATTTAAAAATTTCAAAATTTCAAAATTTCAAAATTTCAAAATTTCAAAATTTCAAAATTTCAAAATTTCAAAATTTCAAAATTTCAAAATTTCAAAATTTCAAAATTTCAAAATTTCAAAATTTCAAAATTTCAAAATTTCAAAATTTCAAAATTTCAAAATTTCAAAATTTCAAAATTTCAAAATTTCGAAATTTCAAAATTTCAAAACTTCAAAATTTTTGAAATTTCAAATTGAAATTTTGAAATTTTGAAATTTTGAAATTTTGAAATTTTAAAATTTTGAAATTTTGAAATTTTGAAATTTTAAGATCTTGAAATTTTGAAATTTTGAAATTTCGAAATTTCGAAATTTTGAAATTTTGAAATCTTAAAATTTTGAAATTTTGAAATTTTGAAATTTTGAAATTTTGAAATTTTGAAATTTTGAAATTTTAAAATTTTGAAATTTTTAAATTTTTAAATTTTGAAATTTTAAAATCTTGATATTTTGAAATTTTGAAATTTTGAAATTTGAAATTTTGAAATTTTGAAATTTTAAAATTTTGAAATTTTGAAGTTTTGAAATTTTGAAATTTTGAAATTTTGAAATTTTGAAATTTTGAAATTTTGAAATTTTGAAGTTTTGAAATTTTAAAATTTTGAAATTTTGAAATTTTGATTTTTCGAAATTTTGAAATTTTGAAATTTTGATATTATGAAATTTTGAAATTTTGAAATTTTGAAAATTTAAAATTTTGAAATTTTGAAATTTTGAAATTTTGAAATTTTGAAATTTTGAAATTTTGAAATTTTGAAATTTTGAAATTTTGAAATTTTGAATTTTGAAATTTTGAAATTTTGAAATTTTGAAATTTTGAAATTTTAAAATTTTTAAATTTTTAATTTTTAAATTTTGAAATTTTAAAATCTTGATATTTTGAAATTTTGAAATTTTGAAATTTTGAAATTTTGAAATTTTGAAATTTTAAAATTTTGAAATTTTGAAGTTTTGAAATTTTGAAATTTTGAAATTTTGAAATTTTGAAATTTTGAAATTTTAAAATTTTGAAATTTTGAAATTTTGAAATTTTGAAATTTTGAAATTTTGAAATTTTGAAATTTTGAAATTTTGAAATTTTGAAATTTTGAAATTTTGAAATTTTGAAATTTTGAAATTTTGAATTTTGAAATTTTGAAATTTTGAAATTTTGAAATTTTGAAATTTTGAAATTTTGAAATTTTGAAATTTTGAAATTTTGAAATTTTGAAATTTGTAAATTTTGAAATTTGTAAATTTTGAAATTTTGAAATTTTGAAATTTTGAAATTTTGAAATTTTGAAATTTTGAATTTTGAAATTTTGAAATTTTGAATTTTGAAATTTTGAAACTTTGAAATTTTGAAATTTTGAAATTTTGAAATTTTGAAATTTTGAAATTTTGAAATTTTAAAATCTTGAAATTTTGAAATTTTGAAATTTCGAAATTTTGAAATTTTAAAATTTTGAAATTTCGAAATTTTGAAATTTTAAAATTTTGAAATTTTGAAGTTTTGAAATTTTGAAATTTGAAATTTTGAAGTTTTGAAATATTGAAATTTTGAAATTTTGAAATTTTGAAATTTTGAAATTTTGACATTTTGAAATTTTGAAATTTTGAAATTTTGAAATTTTGAAATTTTGAAATTTGAAATTTTGAAATTTTGAAATTTTGAATTTTGAAATTTGAAATTTTGAAATTTGAAATTTTGAATTTTGAAATTTTGAATTAATTTGAAATTTTGAAATTTTGAAATTTTGAAATTTTGAAATTTTGAAATTTTGAAATTTTGACATTTTGAAATTTTGAAATTTGAAATTTTGAAATTTTGAAATTTTGAAATTATGAAATTTTGAAATTTTCAAATTTTCAGATTTTGAAATTTTAAAACTTTGAAATTTTGAAATTTTAGAATCTTGAAATTTTGAAATTTCGATATTTTGAAATTTTGAAATTGTGAAATTTTAAAATTTTGAAATTTTGAAATTTTGAAATTTTGAAATTTTGAAATTTTGAAATTTTGAAATTTTGAAATTTTGAAATTTTGAAAAATTTTGAAAT
>CATPCP010000049.1:0-56700 GCA_955652365.1 Eristalinus aeneus
AAATTTTTAAATTTTGAAATTCTGAAATTTGAAATTTTGAAATTTTGAAATTCTGAAATTTTGAAATTTTGAAATTTTGAAATTTTGAAATTTGAAATTTTGAAATTTTGAAATTTTGAATTTTTGAAATTTTGAAATTTTGAAATTTTGAAATTTTGAAATTTTGAAATTTTGAAATTTTGAAATTTTGAAATTTTGAAATTTTGTAATTTTAAAATTTTGAATTTCAAAAATTTTAAGTTTCAAAATTTTAAATTTTAAAAATTCAAAACTTCAGAATTTCAAATTTTTAAAATTTCAAAATTTCAAAATATCAGAAAATTTTGAAATTTAAAAATTTAAAAATTTTGAAATTTTGAATTTTAAAAATTTGAAATTTCACAATTTTGAAATTTTGGAATTTTAAAATTTTGAAATTCCAAGTTTTAGAAATTCAGAATTTCAAAATTTCAAAATTTCAAAATTTCAAAATTTCAAAATTTTAAAATTTCAACATTTCAAAATTTCAAAACTTCAAAATTTCGAAATTTCAATTAAGAAATTTCAAAATTTCAAAATTTCAAAATTTCAAAATTTCAAAATTTCAAAATTTCAAAATTTCAAAATTTTAAAATTTCAAAATTTCAAAATTTCAAAATTTCAAAATTTCAAAATTTCAGAATTTCAAAATTTCGAAATTTCACAATTTCAAAATTTCAAAATTTCAAAATTTTAAAATTTCAAAATTTCAAAATTTCAAAATTTCAAAATTTCAAAATTTCAAAATTTCAAAATTTCAAAATTTCAAAATTTCAAAATATCAAAATTTCAAAATTTCAAAATTTCAAAATTTCAAAATTTCAAAATTTTAAAATTTCAAAATTTCAAAATTTCAAAATTTTAAAATTTCAAAATTTCAAAATTCTACAATTTCAAAATTTCAAAATTTATAAATTTTCAAAACTTTTAAAATTTTGAAATTACATAATTATATATTTTTGTATTTTTGAAATGTTAAAATGTTGAAATTTTGAAATTTAAGAATATTGAAATTTTTAAATTTTTAAATTCTGAAATTTTGAAATTTCGGAATTTTTGAATTTTGATATTTTGAAATTTTTAAATTTTAAAAATTTAAAATTTCAAAATCCTGAAATTTTGGTATTTTAAAGTTTTGAAACTTTAAGATTGTGAATTTTTTAGATATTTAAATTTTTAAATTTTAAAATTTTTTAAATTTTGAAACTATGAAATTTTCTAATTTTGAAATTTCGAAATTGTGAAATTTTGAATTTTTGAAATTTTGAAATTTTGAATTTTTGAAATTTTGAAATTTTGAAATTTTGAAATTTTGAAATTTTGAAATTTTGAAATTTTGAAATTTTGAAATTTTGAAATTTTGAAATTTTGAAATTTTGAAATTTTTAAATTTTTAAATTCTGAAATTTTGAAATTTTTAAATTTTGAAATTCTGAAATTTTGAAAATTTGAAATTTTGAAATTTTGAAATTTTGAAATTTTGAAATTTTGAAATTTTGAAATTTTGAAGTTTTGAAATTTTGAAATTTTGAAATTTTGAAATTTTGAAATTTTGAAATTTTGAAGTTTTGAAATTTTGAAGTTTTGAAATTTTGAAATTTTTAAATTTGAAATTTTGAAATTTTGAAATTTTGAGATTTTGAAATTTTGAAATTTTGAAATTTTGAAATTTTGAATTTTTGAAATTTTGAAATTTTGAAATTTTGAAATTTTGAAATTGTGAAATTTTGAAATTTTGAAATTTTGAAATTTTGAAATTTTGAAGTTTTGAAATTTTGAAATTTTGAAATTTTGAAATTTTGAAATTTTGAAATTTTGAAATTTTGAAATTTTGATATTTTGAACTTTTGAAATTTTGAAATTTTGAAATTTTGAGATTTTGAAATTTTGAAATTTTGAAATTTTGAAATTTTGAAGTTCTAAAACTTGGAATTTCAAGATTTTAAGATTCCAAATTTCAAATTGTGAAATTTCAAATTTTTAAAATTCAAAATTTTAAAATTTCAAAATTTTAAAATTTTCTGATATTTTCAAATTTTAAAATTTAAAAATTTTGAAATTTTGAAGTTTTGAATTTTTGAAATTTTGAAATTTTGAAATTTTGAAATTTTGAAATTTTGAAATTTTGAAATTTTGAAATTTTGAAATTTTGAAATTTTGAAATTTTGAAATTTTGAAATTTTGAAATTTTGAAATTTTGAAATTTTGAAATTTCAAAACTTCATTATTTCAAAATTTTAAAATTTCAAAATTTGAAAATATCAGAAAATTTTAAAATTTTGAAATTTTAAAATTTTGAATTTTAAATATTTGAAATTTCACAATTTTGAAATTTTGGAATTTTAAAATCTTGAAATTCCAAGTTTTAGAAATTCAAAATTTCAAAATTTCAAAATTTCAAAATCTCAAAATTTCAAAATTTCAAAATTTCAAAAGTACGAAATTTCAAAATTTCAAAATTTCCAAAAATTCAAAACTTCAAAATTTCAAAATTTCAAAATTTCAAAATTTCAAAATTTCAAAATTTCAAAATTTCAAAATTTCAAAATTTCAAAATTTTAAAATTTCAAAATTTCAAAATTTCAAAATTTCAAAATTTCAAAATTTCAAAATTTCAAAATTTCAAAATTTCAAAATTTCAAAATTTCAAAATTTCAAAATTTCAAAATTTCAAAATTTCAAAATTTCAAAATTTTAAAATTTCAAAATTTCAAAATTTCAAAATGTCAAAATTTCAAAATTTCAGAATTTCAAAATTTCGAAATTTCACAATTTAAAAATTTCAAAATTTCAAAATTTTAAAATTTCAAAATTTCAAAATTTCAAAATTTCAAAATTTCAAAATTTCAAAATTTCAAAATTTCAAAATTTCAAAATTTCAAAATTTCAAAATTTCAAAATTTCAAAATCTCAAAATTTCAAAATTTCAAAATTTCAAAAGTTCAAAATATCAAAATTTCAAAATTTCAAAATTTCAAAATTTCAAAATTTCAAAATTTCAAAATTTCAAAATTTCAAAATTTCAAAATTTCAAAATTTCAAAACTTCAAAATTTCAAAATTTCAAAATTTCAAAATTTCAAAATTTCAAAATTTCAAAATTTCAAAATTTCAAAATTTCAAAATTTCAAAATTTCAAAAATTCAAAATTTCAAAATTTCAAAAATTCAAAATTTCAAAATTTCAAAATTTCAAAATTTCAAAATTTCAAAATTTCAAAATTTCAAAATTTCAAAATTTCAAAATTTCAAAATTTCAAAATTTCAAAATTTCAAAATTTCAAAATTTCAAAATCTCAAAATTTCAAAATTTCAAAATTTCAAATTTAAAAATTTCAAAATTTCAAAACTTCAAAATTTCAAAACTTCAAAATTTCAAAATTTCAAAATTTCAAAATTTCAAAATTTCAAAATTTCAAAACTTCAAAATTTCAAAATTTCAAAATTTCAAAATTTCAAAATTTCAAAATTTCAAAATTTCAAATTTTCAAATTTTCAGAATTTCAAAATTTAAAAATTTCAAAATTTCAGAATTTAAAAATTTAAAAATTTCAAAATTTCAAAATTTCAAAATTTCAAAATTTCAAAATTTCAAAATTTCAAAATTTCAAAATTTCAAAATTTCAAAATTTCAAAATTTCAAAATTTCAAAATTTCAAAAATTCAAAATTTCAAAATTTCAAAAATTCAAAATTTCACAATTTCGAAATTTCAAAATTAGAAAATTTCATAGTTTCAAAATTTAAAAAATTTTAAAATTTAAAAATTTAAATATCTAAAAAATTCACAATCTTAAAGTTTCAAAACTTTAAAATACCGAAATTTCAGGATTTTGAAATATTAAATTTTTAAAATTTAAAAATTTCAAAATATCAAAATTCAAAAATTCCGAAATTTCAAAATTTCAGAATTTAAAAATTTAAAAATTTAAAAATTTCAATATTCTTAAATTTCAAAATTTCAAAATTTCAACATTTTAACATTTCAAAAATACAAAAATATATAATTATGTAATTTCAAAATTTTAAAAGTTTTGAAAATTTATAAATTTTGAAACTTTGAAATTGTAGAATTTTGAAATTTTGAAATTTAAAAATTTTGAAATTTTGAAATTTTGAAATTTTGAAATTTTGAAATTTTGAAATTTTAAAATTTTGAAATTTTGAAATTTTGAAATTTTGAAATTTTGAAATTTTGATATTTTGAAATTGTGAAATTTTGAAATTTTGAAATTTTGAAATTTTGAAATTTTGAAATTTTGAAATTTTGAAATTTTGAAATTTTGAAATTTTAAAATTTTGAAATTTTGAAATTTTGAAATTGTGAAATTTCGAAATTTTGAAATTTTGAAATTTTGAAATTTTGAAATTTTGAAATTTTGAAATTTCAAAACTTCATTATTTCAAAATTTTAAAATTTCAAAATTTGAAAATATCAGAAAATTTTAAAATTTTGAAATTTTAAAATTTTGAATTTTAAATATTTGAAATTTCACAATTTTGAAATTTTGGAATTTTAAAATCTTGAAATTCCAAGTTTTAGAAATTCAAAATTTCAAAATTTCAAAATTTCAAAATCTCAAAATTTCAAAATTTCAAAATTTCAAAAGTACGAAATTTCAAAATTTCAAAATTTCCAAAAATTCAAAACTTCAAAATTTCAAAATTTCAAAATTTCAAAATTTCAAAATTTCAAAATTTCAAAATTTCAAAATTTCAAAATTTCAAAATTTCAAAATTTCAAAATTTCAAAATTTCAAAATTTCAAAATTTTAAAATTTCAAAATTTCAAAATTTCAAAATTTCAAAATTTCAAAATTTCAAAATTTCAAAATTTCAAAATTTCAAAATTTCAAAATTTCAAAATTTCAAAATTTCAAAATTTCAAAATTTCAAAATTTCAAAATTTCAAAATTTCAAAATTTCTAAATTTCAAAATTCTACAATTTCAAAATTTCAAAATTTATAAATTTTAAAAAATTTTAAAATTTTGAAATTACATAATTTTATATTTTTGTATTTTTGAAATGTTAAAATGTTGAAATTTTGATATTTTAGAATATTGAAATTTTGAAATTTTGAAATTTTTAAATTCTGAAATTTTGAAATTTCGGAATTTTTGAATTTTGATATTTTGAAATTTTTAAATTTTAAAATTTTAAAATTTCAAAATCCTGAAATTTTGGTATTTTAAAGTTTTGAAACTTTAAGATTGTGAATTTTTTAGATATTTAAATTTTTAAATTTTAAAATTTTTTAAATTTTGAAACTATGAAATTTTCTAATTTTGAAATTTCGAAATTGTGAAATTTTGAATTTTTGAAATTTTGAAATTTTGAATTTTTGAAATTTTGAAATTTTAAAATTTTGAAATTTTGAAATTTTGAAATTTTCAAATTTTGAAATTTTGAAATTTTTAAATTTTGAAATTTTTAAATTTTGAAATTCTGAAATTTTGAAATTTTGAAATTTTGAAATTCTGAAATTTTGAAATTTTGAAATTTTGAAATTTTGAAATTTTGAAATTTTGAAATTTTGAAATTTTGAATTTTTGAAATTTTGAAATTTTGAAATTTTGAAATTTTGAAATTTTGAAATTTTGAAATTTTGAAATTTTGAAATTTTGTAATTTTAAAATTTTGAATTTCAAAAATTTTAAATTTCAAAATTTTAAATTTTAAAAATTCAAAACTTCAGAATTTCAAATTTTTAAAATTTCAAAATATTAGAAAATTTTGAAATTTTGAATTTTAAAAATTTGAAATTTCACAATTTTGAAATTTTGGAATTTTAAAATTTTGAAATTCCAAGTTTTAGAAATTCAGAATTTCAAAATTTCAAAATTTCAAAATTTCAAAATTTTAAAATTTCAACATTTCAAAATTTCAAAACTTCAAAATTTCGAAATTTCAATTAAGAAATTTCAAAATTTCAAAATTTCAAAATTTCAAAATTTCACAATTTCAAAATTTCAAAATTTCAAAATTTTAAAATTTCAAAATTTCAAAATTTCAAAATTTCAAAATTTCAAAATTTCAGAATTTCAAAATTTCGAAATTTCACAATTTCAAAATTTCAAAATTTCAAAATTTTAAAATTTCAAAATTTCAAAATTTCAAAATTTCAAAATTTCAAAATTTCAAAATTTCAAAATTTCAAAATTTCAAAATTTCAAAATTTCAAAATATCAAAATTTCAAAATTTCAAAATTTCAAAATTTCAAAATTTCAAAATTTTAAAATTTCAAAATTTCAAAATTTCAAAATTTCAAAATTTCAAAATTTTAAAATTTCAAAATTTCAAAATTCTACAATTTCAAAATTTCAAAATTTATAAATTTTCAAACCTTTTAAAATTTTGAAATTACATAATTATATATTTTTGTATTTTTGAAATGTTAAAATGTTGAAATTTTGAAATTTTGAAATTTAAGAATATTGAAATTTTGAAATTTTTAAATTTTTAAATTCTGAAATTTTGAAATTTCGGAATTTTTGAATTTTGATATTTTGAAATTTTTAAATTTTAAAAATTTAAAATTTCAAAATCCTGAAATTTTGGTATTTTAAAGTTTTGAAACTTTAAGATTGTGAATTTTTTAGATATTTAAATTTTTAAATTTTAAAATTTTTTAAGTTTTGAAACTATGAAATTTTCTAATTTTGAAATTTCGAAATTGTGAAATTTTGAATTTTTGAAATTTTGAAATTTTGAATTTTTGAAATTTTGAAATTTTGAAATTTTGAAATTTTGAAATTTTGAAATTTTGAAATTTTGAAATTTTGAAATTTTGAAATTTTGAAATTTTGAAATTTTTAAATTTTTAAATTTTTAAATTTTTAAATTTTTAAATTTTTAAATTCTGAAATTTTGAAATTTTTAAATTTTGAAATTCTGAAATTTTGAAAATTTGAAATTTTGAAATTTTGAAATTTTGAAATTTTGAAATTTTGAAGTTTTGAAATTTTGAAATTTTGAAATTTTGAAATTTTGAAATTTTGAAATTTTGAAATTTTGAAGTTTTGAAATTTTGAAGTTTTGAAATTTTGAAATTTTTAAATTTGAAATTTTGAAATTTTGAAATTTTGAGATTTTGAAATTTTGAAATTTTGAAATTTTGAAATTTTGAAATTTTGAAATTTTGAAATTTTGAAATTTTGAAATTTTGAAATTTTGAAATTTTGAAATTTTGAAATTTTGAAATTTTGAAATTTTGAAATTTTGAATTTTTGAAATTTTGAAATTTTGAATTTTTGAAATTTTGAAATTTTGAAATTTTGAAATTTTGAAATTTTGAAATTTTGAAATTTTGAAATTTTGAAGTTTTGAAATTTTGAAATTTTGAAATTTTGAAATTTTGAAATTTTGAAATTTTGAAATTTTGATATTTTGAACTTTTGAAATTTTGAAATTTTGAAATTTTGAGATTTTGAAATTTTGAAATTTTGAAATTTTGAAATTTTGAAGTTCTAAAACTTGGAATTTCAAGATTTTAAGATTCCAAATTTCAAAATTGTGAAATTTCAAATTTTTAAAATTCAAAATTTTAAAATTTCAAAATTTTAAAATTTTCTGATATTTTCAAATTTTAAAATTTAAAAATTTTGAAATTTTGAAGTTTTGAATTTTTGAAATTTTGAAATTTTGAAATTTTGAAATTTTGAAATTTTGAAATTTTGAAATTTTGAAATTTTGAAATTTTGAAATTTTGAAATTTTGAAATTTTGAAATTTTGAAATTTTGAAATTTTGAAATTTCAAAACTTCATTATTTCAAAATTTTAAAATTTCAAAATTTGAAAATATCAGAAAATTTTAAAATTTTGAAATTTTAAAATTTTGAATTTTAAATATTTGAAATTTCACAATTTTGAAATTTTGGAATTTTAAAATCTTGAAATTCCAAGTTTTAGAAATTCAAAATTTCAAAATTTCAAAATTTCAAAATCTCAAAATTTCAAAATTTCAAAATTTCAAAAGTACGAAATTTCAAAATTTCAAAATTTCCAAAAATTCAAAACTTCAAAATTTCAAAATTTCAAAATTTCAAAATTTCAAAATTTCAAAATTTCAAAATTTCAAAATTTCAAATTTCAAAATTTCAAAATTTCAAAATTTCAAAATTTCAAAATTTCAAAATTTCAAAATTTCAAAATTTCAAAATTTCAAAATTTCAAAATTTCAAAATTTCAAAATTTCAAAATTTCAAAATTTCAAAATTTCAAAATTTCAAAATTTCAAAATTTCAAAATTTCAAAATTTCAAAATTTCAAAATTTCAAAATTTCAAAATTTCAAAATTTCAAAATTTCAAAATTTCAAAATTTCAAAATTTCAAAATTTCAAAATTTCAAAATTTCAAAATTTTAAAATTTCAAAATCTCAAAATTTCAAAATTTCAAAATTTCAAAATTTCAAAATTTCAAAATTTCAAAATTTCAAAATTTCAAAATTTCAAAATTTCAAAATTTCAAAATTTCAAAATTTCAAAATATCAAAATTTCAAAATTTCAAAATTTCAAAATTTCAAAATTTCAAAATTTCAAAATTTCAAAATTTCAAAATTTCACAATTTCAAAATTTCCAAATTTCGAAATTTCAAAATTTCAAAATTTTAAAATTTCAAAATTTCATAATTTCAATATTTCAAAATTTCAAAATTTCAAAATTTCAAA
Source organism: Eristalinus aeneus (assembly GCA_955652365.1). Taxonomy (NCBI): domain Eukaryota; kingdom Metazoa; phylum Arthropoda; class Insecta; order Diptera; family Syrphidae; genus Eristalinus; species Eristalinus aeneus. The sequence continues at coordinate 8,689 of CATPCP010000049.1, forward strand.
ATTTCAAAATTTCAAAATTTCAAAATTTCAAAATTTCAAAACCTCAAAATTTCAAAATTTCAAAATATCAAAATTTCAAAATTTAAAAATTTAAAAATTTCAAAATTTCAAAATTTCAAAATTTCAAAATTTCAAAATTTCAAAATTTCAAAATTTCAAAATTTCAAAATTTCAAAATTTCAAAATTTCAAAATTTCAAAATTTCAAGATTTCAAAATTTCAAAATTTCAAAATTTCAAAATTTCAAAACTTCAAAACTTCAAAATTTCAAAATTTCAAAATTCCAAAATTTCAAAATTTCAAAATTTCAAAATTTCAAAATTTCAAAATTTCGAAATTTCAAAATTTCAAAATTTCAAAATTTCAAAATTTCAAAATTTCAAAATTTCAAAATTTCAAAATTTCAAAATTTCAAAATTTCAAAATTTCAAAATTTCAAAATTTCAAAATTTCAAAATTTCAAAATTTCAAAATTTCGAAATTTCAAAATTTCAAAATTTCAAAATTTCAAAATTTCAAAACTTCGAAATTTCAAAATTTCAAAATTTCAAAATTTCAGAAATTCAAAATTTCAAAATTTCAAGACTTCAAAATTTCAAAATTTCAAAATTTCAAAATTTCAAAATTTCAAAATTTCAAAATTTCAAAATTTCAAAATTTCAAAATTTCAAAATTTCAAAATTTCAAAATTTCAAAATTTCAAAATTTCAAAATTTCAAAATTTCAAAATTTCAAAATTTCAAAATTTCAAAATTTCAAAATTTCAAAATTTCAAAATTTCAAAATTTCAAAAATTCAAAACTTCAAAATTTCAAAATTTTAAAATTTCAAAATTTCAAAATTTCAAAATTTCAAAATTTCAAAATTTCAAAATTTCAAAATTTCAAAATTTCAAAATTTTAAAATTTCAAAATTTCAAAATTTCAAAATTTCAAAATTTCAAAATTTCAAAATTTCAAAATTTCAAAATTTTAAAATTTCAAAATTTCAAAATATCAAAATTTCAAAATTTCAAAATTTCTAAATTTCAAAATTCTACAATTTCAAAATTTCAAAATTTATAAATTTTAAAAAATTTTAAAATTTTGAAATTACATAATTTTATATTTTTGTATTTTTGAAATGTTAAAATGTTGAAATTTTGATATTTTAGAATATTGAAATTTTGAAATTTTGAAATTTTTAAATTCTGAAATTTTGAAATTTCGGAATTTTTGAATTTTGATATTTTGAAATTTTTAAATTTTAAAATTTTAAAATTTCAAAATCCTGAAATTTTGGTATTTTAAAGTTTTGAAACTTTAAGATTGTGAATTTTTTAGATATTTAAATTTTTAAATTTTAAAATTTTTTAAATTTTGAAACTATGAAATTTTCTAATTTTGAAATTTCGAAATTGTGAAATTTTGAATTTTTGAAATTTTGAAATTTTGAATTTTTGAAATTTTGAAATTTTAAAATTTTGAAATTTTGAAATTTTGAAATTTTGAAATTTTTAAATTTTGAAATTCTGAAATTTTGAAATTTTGAAATTTTGAAATTCTGAAATTTTGAAATTTTGAAATTTTGAAATTTTGAAATTTTGAAATTTTGAAATTTTGAAATTTTGAAATTTTGAATTTTTGAAATTTTGAAATTTTGAAATTTTGAAATTCTGAAATTTTGAAATTTTGAAATTTTGAAATTTTGAAATTTTGAAATTTTAAAATTTTGAAATTTTGAAATTTTGAAATTTTGAAATTTTGAAATTTTGAAATTTTGAAATTTCTAAATTGAAATTTTGAAATTTTTAAATTCTGAAATTTTGAAATTTCGGAATTTTTGAATTTTGATATTTTGAAATTTTTAAATTTTAAAAATCTAAAATTTCAAAATCCTGAAATTTTGGTATTTTAAAGTTTTGAAACTTTAAGATTGTGAATTTTTTAGATATTTAAATTTTTAAATTTAAAATTTTTTAAATTTTGAAACTATGAAATTTTCTAATTTTGAAATTTCGAAATTGTGAAATTTTGAATTTTTGAAATTTTGAAATTTTGAATTTTTGAAATTTTGAAATTTTGAAATTTTGAAATTTTGAAATTTTGAAATTTTGAAAGTTTGAAATTTTGAAATTTTGAAATTTTGAAATTTTTAAATTTTGAAATTCTGAAATTTTGAAATTTTGAAATTTTGAAATTCTGAAATTTTGAAAATTTGAAATTTTGAAATTTTGAAATTTTGAAATTTTGAAATTTTGAAATTTTGAAGTTTTGAAATTTTGAAATTTTGAAATTTTGAAATTTTGAAATTTTGAAATTTTGAAATTTTGAAGTTTTGAAATTTTGAAGTTTTGAAATTTTGAAATTTTGAAATTTTGAAATTTTGAAATTTTGAAATTTTGAGATTTTGAAATTTTGAAATTTTGAAATTTTGAAATTTTGAAATTTTGAAATTTTGAAATTTTGAAATTTTGAAATTTTGAAATTTTGAAATTTTGAAATTTTGAAATTTTGAAATTTTGAAATTTTGAAATTTTGAAATTTTGGAATTTTGAAATTTTGAAATTTTGAAATTTTGAATTTTTGAAATTTTGAAATTTTGAATTTTTGAAATTTTGAAATTTTGAAATTTTGAAATTTTGAAATTTTGAAATTTTGAAATTTTGAAATTTTGAAATTTTGAAATTTTGAAATTTTGAAATTTTGAAATTTTGAAATTTTGAAATTTTGAAGTTTTGAAATTTTGAAATTTTGAAATTTTGAAATTTTGAAATTTTGAAATTTTGAAATTTTGAAATTTTGAAATTTTGAAATTTTGAAATTTTGAAATTTTGAAATTTTGAAATTTTGAAATTTTGAACTTTTGAAATTTTGAAATTTTGAAATTTTGAGATTTTGAAATTTTGAAATTTTGAAATTTTGAAGTTCTAAAACTTGGAATTTCAAGATTTTAAGATTCCAAATTTCAAAATTGTGAAATTTCAAATTTTTAAAATTCAAAATTTTAAAATTTCAAAATTTTAAAATTTTCTGATATTTTCAAATTTTAAAATTTAAAAATTTTGAAATTTTGAAGTTTTGAATTTTTGAAATTTTGAAATTTTGAAATTTTGAAATTTTGAAATTTTGAAATTTTGAAATTTTGAAATTTTGAAATTTTGAAATTTCAAAACTTCATAATTTCAAAATTTTAATATTTCAAAATTTGAAAATATCAGAAAATTTTAAAATTTTGAAATTTTAAAATTTTGAATTTTAAAAATTTGAAATTTCACAATTTTGAAATTTTGGAATTTTAAAATCTTGAAATTCCAAGTTTTAGAAATTCAAAATTTCAAAATTTCAAAATCTCAAAATTTCAAAATTTCAAAATTTCAAAAGTACGAAATTTCAAAATTTCAAAATTTTAAAATTTCAAAATTTCAAAGTTTCAAAATTTCAAAATTTCAAAATTTCAAAATTTCAAAATTTCAAAATTTCAAAATTTCAAAATTTCAAAATTTCAAAATTTCAAAATTTCAAAATTTCAAAATTTCAAAATTTCAAAATTTCAAAATTTCAAAATTTCAAAATTTCAAAATTTCAAAATTTCAAAATTTCAAAATTTCAAAATTTCAAAATTTCAAAATTTCAAATTTCAAAATTTCAAAATTTCAAAATTTCAAAATTTCAAAATTTCAAAATTTCAAAATTTCAAAATTTCAAAATTTCAAAATTTCAAGATTTCAAAATTTCAAAATTTCAAATTTCCAAAAATTCAAAACTTCAAAATTCAAAATTCAAAATTCAAAATTTCAAAATTCCAAATTTCAAAATTAAAAATTCAAAATTCAAAATTTCAAAATTTCAAAATTCAAAATTTCAAAATTCAAATTTCAAAATTCAAAATTTCAAAATTTCAAAATTTCAAAATTTCAAAATTTCTAAATTCAAAATTTCAAAATTTCAAAACTTCAAAATTTCAAAATTTCAAAATTTCAAAATTTCAAAATTTCAAAATTTCAAAATTTCGAAATTTCAAAATTTCAAAATTTCAAAATCTCAAAATTTCAAAATTTCAAAATTTCAAAATTTCAAAATTTCAAAATTTCAAATTTCAAAATTTCAAAATTTCAACATTTCAAAATTTCAAAATTTCTTAATTTCAAAATTTCAAAATTTCAAAATTTCAAAATTTCAAAATTCAAAATTTCAAAATTCACAATTTCAAAATTCCAAATTTCAAAATTTCAAAATTTCAAAATTTTAAAATTTCAAAATTCATAATTTCAATATTTCAAAATTTCAAAATTTCAAAATTCAAAATTTCAAAATTTCAAAATTTCAAAATTTCAAAATTTCAAAATTTCAAAATTTCAAAACCTCAAAATTTCAAAATTTCAAAATATCAAAATTTCAAAATTTCAAAATTTCAAAATTTCAAAATTTCAAAATTTCAAAATTTCAAAATTCAAAATTTCAAAATTTCAAAATTTCAAAATTTCAAAATTTCAAAATTTCAAAATTTCAAAATTTCAAAATTTCAAAATTTCAAAACTTCAAAATTTCAAAATTTCAAAATTTCAAAATTTCAAAATTTCAAAATTTCAAAATTTCAAAATTTCAAAATTTCAAAATTTCAAAATTTCAAAATTTCTAAATTTCAAAATTTCAAAATTTCAAAACTTCAAAATTTCAAAATTTCAAAATTTCAAAATTCAAAATTTCAAAATTTCAAAATTTCAAAATTTCGAAATTTCAAAATTTCAAAATTTCAAAATCTCAAAATTTCAAAATTTCAAAATTTCAAAATTTCAAAATTTCAAAATTTCAAAATTTCAAAATTTCAACATTTCAAAATTTCAAAATTTCTTAATTTCAAAATTTCAAAATTTCAAAATTTCAAAATTTCAAAATTTCAAAATTTCACAATTTCAAAATTTCCAAATTTCAAAATTTCAAAATTTCAAAATTTTAAAATTTCAAAATTTCATAATTTCAATATTTCAAAATTTCAAAATTTCAAAATTTCAAAATTTCAAAATTTCAAAATTTCAAAATTTCAAAATTTCAAAATTTCAAAATTTCAAAATTTCAAAATTTCAAAATTTCAAAATTTCAACATTTCAAAATTTCAAAATTTCTTAATTTCAAAATTTCAAAATTTCAAAATTTCAAAATTTCAAAATTTCAAAATTTCAAAATTTCACAATTTCAAAATTTCCAAATTTCAAAATTTCAAAATTTCAAAATTTTAAAATTTCAAAATTTCATAATTTCAATATTTCAAAATTTCAAAATTTCAAAATTTCAAAATTTCAAAATTTCAAAATTTCAAAATTTCAAAATTTCAAAATTTCAAAACCTCAAAATTTCAAAATTTCAAAATATCAAAATTTCAAAATTTCAAAATTTCAAAATTTCAAAATTTCAAAATTTCAAAATTTCAAAATTTCAAAATTTCAAAATTTCAAAATTTCAAAATTTCAAAATTTCAAAATTTCAAAATTTCAGAATTTCAAAATTTCAAAATTTCAAAATTTCAAAATTTCAAAATTTCAAAATTTCAAAATTTCAAAATTTCAAAATTTTAAAATTCCAAAATTTCAAAATTTCAAAATTTCAAAATTTCAAAATTTCAAAATTTCAAAACTTCAAAATTTCAAAATTTCAAAATTCCAAAATTTCAAAATTTCAAAATTTCAAAATTTCAAAATTTCAAAATTTCAAAATTTCAAAATTTCAAAATTTCAAAATTTCAAAATTTCAAAATTTCAAAATTTCAAAATTTCAAAATTTCGAAATTTCAAAATTTCAAAATTTCTTAATTTAAAAATTTCAAAATTTCAAAATTTCAAAATTTCAAAATTTCAAAATTTCAAAATTTCGAAATTTCAAAATTTCAAAATTTCAAAATTTCAAAATTTCAAAATTTCAAAACTTCGAAATTTCAAAATTTCAAAATTTCAAAATTTCAGAAATTCAAAATTTCAAAATTTCAAGACTTCAAAATTTCAAAATTTCAAAATTTCAAAATTTCAAAATTTCAAAATTTCAAAATTTCAAAATTTCAAAATTTCAAAATTTCAAAATTTCAAAATTTCAAAATTTCAAAATTTAAAAATTTCAAAATTTCAAAATTTCAAAATTTCAAAAATTCAAAACTTCAAAATTTCAAAACTTTAAAATTTCAAAATTTCAAAATTTCAAAATTTCAAAATTTCAAAATTTCAAAATTTCAAAATTTCAAAATTTCAAAATTTCAAAATTTCAAAATTTCAAAATTTCAAAATTTCAAAATTTCAAAATTTCAAAATTTCAAAATTTCAAAATATCAAAATTTCAAAATTTCAAAATTTCAACATTTCAAAATTTCAAAATTTCAAAATTTCAAAATTTCAAAATTTCAAAATATCAAAATTTCAAAATCTCAAAATTTCAAAATTTCAAAATTTCAAAATTTCAAAATTTCAAAATTTCAAAATTTCAAAATTTCAAAATTTCAACATTTTAAAATTTCAAAATTTCTTAATTTCAAAATTTCAAAATTTCAAAATTTCAAAATTTCACAATTTCAAAATTTCCAAATTTCAAAATTTCAAAATTTCAAAATTTTAAAATTTCAAAATTTTATAATTTCAATATTTCAAAATTTCAAAATTTCAAAATTTCAAAATTTCAAAATTTCAAAATTTCAAAATTTCAAAATTTCAAAATTTCAAAATTTCAAAACCTCAAAATTTCAAAATTTCAAAATATCAAAATTTCAAAATTTCAAAATTTCAAAATTTCAAAATTTCAAAATTTCAAAATTTCAAAATTTCAAAATTTCAAAATTTCAAAATTTCAAAATTTCAAAATTTCAAAATTTCAAAATTTCAAAATTTCAAAATTTCAAAATTTCAAAATTTCAAAATTTCAAAATTTCAAAATTTCAAAATTTTAAAATTCCAAAATTTCAAAATTTCAAATTTCAAAATTTCAAAATTTCAAAATTTCAAAATTTCAAAACTTCAAAATTTCAAAATTTCAAAATTCCAAAATTTCAAAATTTCAAAATTTCAAAATTTCAAAATTTCAAAATTTCAAAATTTCAAAATTTCAAAATTTCAAAATTTCAAAATTTCGAAATTTCAAAATTTCAAAATTTCAAAATTTCAAAATTTCAAAATTTCACAATTTCAAAATTTCAAAATTTCAAAATTTCAAAATTTCAAAATTTCGAAATTTCAAAATTTCAAAATTTCAAAATTTCAAAATTTCAAAATTTCAAAATTTCAAAACTTCGAAATTTCAAAATTTCAGAAATTCAAAATTTCAAAATTTCAAGACTTCAAAATTTCAAAATTTCAAAATTTCAAAATTTCAAAATTTCAAAATTTCAAAATTTCAAAATTTCAAAATTTCAAAATTTCAAAATTTCAAAATTTCAAAATTTCAAAATTTCAAAATTTCAAAATTTCAAAATTTCAAAATTTCAAAATTTCAAAATTTCAAAATTTCAAAATTTCAAAATTTCAAAATTTCAAAATTTCAAAATTTCAAAATTTCAAAATTTCAAAAATTCAAAACTTCAAAATTTCAAAATTTTAAAATTTCAAAATTTCAAAATTTCAAAATTTCAAAATTTCAAAATTTCAAAATTTCAAAATTTCAAAATTTCAAAATTTCAAAATTTCAAAATTTCAAAATTTCAAAATTTCAAAATTTCAAAATTTCAAAATTTCAAAATTTCAAAATTTCAAAATTTCAAAATTTCAAAATTTCAAAATTTCAAAATTTCAAAATTTCAAAATTTCAAAATTTCAAAATTTCAAAATTTCAAAATTTCAAAATTTCAAAATTTCAAAATTTCAAATTCAAAATTTCAACATTTCAAAATTTCAAAATTTCTTAATTTAAAAATTTCAAAATTTCAAAATTTCAAAATTTTAAAATTTCAAAATCTCAAAATTTCAAAATTTCAAAATTTCAAAAGTTCAAAATTTCAAAATTTCATAATTTCAATATTTCAAAATTTCAAAATTTCAAAATTTCAAAATTTCAAAATTTCAAAATTTCAAAATTTCAAAATTTCAAAATTTCAAAATTTCAAAATTTTAAAATTTCGAAATTTCACAATTACAAAATGTCAAAATTCCAAAAATTCAAAATTTCAAAATTTAAAAAATTCAAAATTTCAAAATTTCAAAATTTCAAAATTTCAAAATTTCAAAATTTCAAAATTTCAAAATTTCAAAATTTCAAAATTCTAAAATTTCAAAATTTCAAAATTTCAAAATTTCAAAATCTCAAAATTTCAAAATTTCAAAATTTCAAAATTTCAAAATTTCAAAACTTCAAAATTTCAAAACTTCAAAATTTCAAAATTTCAAAATTTCAAAATTTCAAAATTTCAAAATTTCAAAACTTCAAAATTTCAAAATTTCAAAATTTCAAAATTTCAAAATTTCAAAATTTCAAAATTTCAAAATTACAAAATTTCAAAATTTCAGAATTTCAAAATTTCAAAATTTCAAAATTTCAGAATTTCAAAATATAAAAATTTCAAAATTTCAAAATTTCAAAATTTGAAAATTTCAAAATTTGAAAATTTCAAAATTTCAAAATTTCAAAATTTTAAAATTTCAAAATTTCAAAAATTCAAAATTTCAAAATTTCAAAAATTCAAAATTTCACAATTTCGAAATTTCAAAATTAGAAAATTTCATAGTTTCAAAATTTAAAAAATTTAAAAATTTAAAAATTTAAATATCTAAAAAATTCACAATCTTAAAGTTTCAAAACTTTAAAATACCAAAATTTCAGGATTTTGAAATTTTAAAATTTTAAAATTTTAAAATTTCAAAATTTTAAAATTTCAAAATTTCAAAATTTCAAAATTTCAAAATTCTACAATTTCAAAATTTCAAAATTTATAAATTTTCAAAAATTTTAAAATTTTGAAATTACATAATTTTATATTTTTGTATTTTTGAAATGTTAAAATAATGAAATTTTGAAATTTTAGAATATTGAAATTTTGAAATTTTGAAATTTTTAAATTCTGAAATTTTGAAATTTCGGAATTTTCGAATTTTGATATTTTGAAATTTTTAAATTTTAAAATTTTAAAATTTCAAAATCCTGAAATTTTGGTATATTAAAGTTTTGAAACTTTAAGATTGTGAATTTTTTAGATATTTAAATTTTTAAATTTTAAAATTTTTTAAATTTTGAAACTATGAAATTTTCTAATTTTGAAATTTCGAAATTGTGAAATTTTGAATTTTTGAAATTTTGAAATTTTGAATTTTTGAAATTTTGAAATTTTAAAATTTTGAAATTTTGAAATTTTGAAATTTTCAAATTTTCAAATTTTGAAATTTTGAAATTTTGAAATTTTTAAATTTTGAAATTCTGAAATTTTGAAATTTTGAAATTCTGAAATTTTGAAATTTTGTAATTTTGAAATTTTGAAATTTTGAAATTTTGAAATTTTGAAATTTTGAAATTTTGAAATTTTGAAGTTTTGAAATTTTGAAATTTTAAAATTTTGAAATTTTGAAATTTTGAAAATTTAAAATTTTGAAGTTTTGAAATTTTGAAATTTTGAAATTTTGAAATTTTGAAATTTTGAAATTTTGAAATTTTGAAATTTTGAAATTTTGAAATTTTGAAATTTTGAAATTTTGAAATTTTGAAATTTTGAAATTTTGAAATTTTGAAATTTTGAAATTTCGAAATTATGAAATTTTGAAATTTTCAAATTTTGAAATTTTGAAATTTTCAAATTTTGAAATTTTGAAATTTTGAAATTTTGAAATTTTGAAATTTTGAAATTTTGAAATTTTGAAATTTTGAAATTTTGAAATTTTGAAATTTTGAAATTTTGAAATTTTGAAATTTTGAAATTTTGAAATTTTGAAATTTTGAAATTTTGAAATTTTGAAATTTAGAAATTCTGAAATTTTGAAGTTTTGAAATTTTAAAGTTTTGAAATTTTGACATTTTGAAATTTTGAAATTTTGAAATTTTGAAATTTTGAATATTTGAAATTTTGAAATTTTGAAATTTCGAAATTTTGAAATTTTGAAATTTTGAAATTTTGAAATTTTGAAATTTTGAAACTTTGAAATTTTGAAATTTTGAAATTTTGAAATTTTGAAATTTTGAAATTTTGAATTTTTGAAATTTTGAAATTTTGAATTTTTGGAATTTTGACATTTTGTAATTGTGAAATTTCGAAATTTTGAAATTTTGAAATTTTGAAATTTTGAAATTTTGAAATTTTGAAATTTTGAAATTTTGAAATATTGAAATTATGAAATTTTGAAATTTTGAACTTTTGAAATTTTGAAATTTTGAAATTTTGAGATTTTGAAATTTTGAAATTTTGAAATTTTGAAATTTTGAAATTAAGAAATTTTGAAATTTTGAAATGTTGAAATTTTGAATTTGAAATTTTGAAATTTTGAAATTTTGAAATTTTGAGATTTTGAAATTTTGAAATTTTGAAATTTTGAAATTTTGAAATTTTGAAATTTTGAAATTTTGAAATTTTGAAATTTTGAAATTTTGAAATTTTGAAATTTTGAAATTTTGAAATTTTGAAATTTTGAAATTTTAAAATTTTGAAATTTTGAAATTTTAAAATCTTGAAACTTTGAAATTTCGAAATTCTGAAGTTCGAAAATTTCAAAAATTTGGAAATTTTAAAATTTTAAAATATCAAAATTTTAAAATTTTGAAATTTCAAAATTTTGAAATTACATAATTTTAAATTATTGTATTTCTGAAATTTCAAAATTTTGATATTTTGAAATTTCCAAATTATGAAATTCTGTAATTTTAAAATTTTGAAATTTTAAATTTTTGAAATTTTGAAATTTTAAAATTTTGAAATTTTAAAATTTTGAAATTTTGAAATTTTGAAATTTTGAAATTTTGAAATTTTGAAATTTTGAAATTTTGAAATTTTAAAATTCTGAAATTTTGAAATTTTGAAATTTTGAAATTTTGAAATTTTGAAATTTTGAAATTTTGAAATTTTGAAATTTTGAAATTTTGAAATTTTGAAATTTTGAAATTTTGAAATTTTGAAATTTTGAAATTTTGAAATTTTGAAATTTTGAAATTTTGAAATTTTGAAATTTTGAAATTTTGAAATTTTGAAATTTCGAAATTTTGGAATTTTGAGATTTTGAAATTTTGAAATTTTGAAATTTTGAAATTCTGAAATTTTCAAATTTTCAAATTTTAAAATTTTGAAATTTTGAAATTTTGAAATTTTGAAATTTTGAAATTTTGAAATTTTGAAATTTTGAAATTTTGAAATTTTGAAATTTTGAAATTTTGAAATTTTGAAATTTTGAAATTTTGAAATTTTGAAATTTTGAAATTTTGAAATTTTGAAATTTTGAAATTTTGAAATTTTGAAATTTTGAAATTTTGAAATTTTGAAATTTTGAAATTTTGAAATTTTGAAATTTTGAAATTTTGAAATTTTGAAATTTTGAAATTTTAAAATTTTGAAGTTTTGAAATTTTGAAATTTTGAAATATTGAAATTTTGAAATTTTGAAATTTTGAAATTTTGAAATTTAAAAATTTTGAAAATTTGAAATCGTTCAATTTCAAAATTTTCTGATATTTTAAAATTTTAAAATTTTGAAATATTGAAATTTTCAAATTTTCAAATTTTGGAATTTCGACATTTGGAAATTGTGAAATTTAGAAATTTTGAAATTTTGAAGTTTTGAAATTTACAAATTATGAAATTATGAAATTTCGAAATTTTGAAATTTTGAAATTTTGAAATTTTGAAATTTTGAAATTTTGAAATTTTGAAATTTTGAAATTTTGAAATTTTGAAATTTTGAAATTTTCAAATTTTCAAATTTTGAAATTTTGAAATTTTGAAATTTTGAAATTTTGAAATTTTGAAATTTTGAAATTTTGAAATTTTGAAATTTTGAAATTTTGAAGTTTTGAAATTTACAAATTATGAAATTATGAAATTTCGAAATTTTGAAATTTTGAAATTTTGAAATTTTGAAATTTTGAAATTTTGAAATTTTGAAATTTTGAAATTTTGAAATTTTGAAATTTTGAAATTTTGAAATTTTGAAATTTTGAAATTTTGAAATTTTGAAATTTTGAAATTTTGAAATTTTGAAATTTTGAAATTTTGAAATTTTGAAATTTTGAAATTTTAAAATTTTGAAATTTTGAAGTTTTGAAATTTTGAAATTTTGAAATTTTGAAATTTTGAAATTTTGAAATTTTGAAATTTTGAAATTTTGAAATTTTGAAATTTTGAAATTTTGAAATTTTGAAATTTTGAAATTTTGAAATTTTGAAATTTTGAAATTTTGAAATTTTGAAATTTTGAAATTTTGAAATTTTGAAATTTTGAAATTTTGAAGTCTTGAAATTTTGAAATTTTGAATTTCTGAAATTTTGAAATTTTGAAATTTTGAAATTTCGAAGTTTTGAAATTTTGAAATTTTGAAATTTTGAAATTTTGAAATTTTGAAATTTTGAAATTTTGAAATTTTGAAATTTCGAAATTTTGAAATTTTAAAATTTTGAAATTTTGAAATTTTGAAATTTTGAAATTTTGAAATTTTGAAATTTTGAAATTTTGAAATTTGGAAATTTTGAAATTTTGAAATTTTGAAATTTTGAAATTTTGAAATTTTGAAATTTTAAAATTTTGAAATTTTTAAATTTTGAAATTTTGAAATTTTGAAATTTTGAAATTTTGGAATTTTGAAATTTTGAAATTTTAAAGTTTTGAAATTTTGAAATTTTGAAATTTTGAAATTTTGAAATTTTGAAATTTTGAAATTTTGAAATTTTGAAATTTTGAAATTTTGAAATTTTGAAATTTTGAAATTTTGAAATTTTGAAATTTTGAAATTTTGAAATTTTGAAATTTTGAAATTTTGAAATTTTGAAATTTTGAAATTTTGAAAATTTAAAATTTTGAAGTATTGAAATTTTGAAATTTTGAAATTTTGAAATTTTGAAATTTTGAAATTTTGAAATTTTGAAATTTTGAAATTTTGAAATTTTGAAATTTTGAAATTTTGAAATTTTGAAATTTTGAAATTTTGAAATTTTGAAATTTTGAAATTTTGAAATTTTGAAATTTTGAAATTTTGAAATTTCGAAATTTTGAAATTTTGAAATTTTGAAATTTTGAAATTTTGAAATTTTGAAATTTTGAAATTTTCAAATTTTGAAATTTTGAAATTTTGAAATTTTGAAATTTTGAAATTTTGAAATTTTGAAATTTTGAAATTTTGAAATTTTGAAATTTTGAAATTTTGAAATTTTGAAATTTTGAAATTTTGAAATTTTGAAATTTTGAATTTTTGAAATTTTGAAATTTTGAAATTTTAAAATTTTGAAATTTTTAAATTTTTAAATTTTTGAAATTTTGAAATTTTGAAATCTTGAAATTTTGGAATTTTAAAATATTGAAATTCCAAGTTTTAGAAATTCAAAATTTCAAAATTTCAAAATTTCAAAATTTCAAAATTTCAAAATTTCAAAATTTCAAAATTTCAAAATTTCAAAATTTCAAAATTTCAAAATTTCAAAATTTTTCAACATTTCAAAATTTCAAAACTTCAAAATTTCGAAATTTCAATTTAGAAATTTCAAAATTTTAAAATTTCAAAATTTCAAAATTTCAAAATTTCAAAATTTCAAAATTTCAAAATTTCAAAATTTCAAAATTTCAAAATTTCAAAATTTCAAAATTTCAAAATTTCAAAATTTCAAAATTTCAAAATTTCAAAATTTCAAAATTTCAAAATTTCAAAATTTCAAAATTTCAAAATTTCAAAATTTCAAAATTTCAAAATTTCAAAATTTCAAAATTTCAAAATTTCAAAATTTCAAAATTTCAAAATTTCAAAATTTCAAAATTTCAAAATTTCAAAATTTCAAAATTTCAAAATTTCAAAATTTCAAAATTTTAAAATTTCAAAATTTCAAAATTTCAAAATTTCAAAATTTCAAAATTTCAAAATTTCAAAATTTCAAAATTTCAAAATTTCAAAATTTCAAAATTTCAAAATTTCTAAATTTCAAAATTCTACAATTTCAAAATTTCAAAATTTATAAATTTTAAAAAATTTTAAAATTTTGAAATTACATAATTTTATATTTTTGTATTTTTGAAATGTTAAAATGTTAAAATTTTGATATTTTAGAATATTGAAATTTTGAAATTTTGAAATTTTTAAATTCTGAAATTTTGAAATTTCGGAATTTTTGAATTTTGATATTTTGAAATTTTTAAATTTTAAAATTTTAAAATTTCAAAATCCTGAAATTTTGGTATTTTAAAGTTTTGAAACTTTAAGATTGTGAATTTTTTAGATATTTAAATTTTTAAATTTTAAAATTTTTTAAATTTTGAAACTATGAAATTTTCTAATTTTGAAATTTCGAAATTGTGAAATTTTGAATTTTTGAAATTTTAAAATTTTGAATTTTTGAAATTTAGAAATTTTAAAATTTTGAAATTTTGAAATTTTGAAATTTTGAAATTTTGAAATTTTCAAATTTTGAAATTTTTAAATTTTGAAATTTTGAAATTTTGAAATTCTGAAATTTTGAAATTTTGAAATTTTGAAATTCTGAAATTTTGAAATTTTGAAATTTTGAAATTTTGAAATTTTGAAATTTTGAAATTTTGAAATTTTGAATTTTTGAAATTTTGAAATTTTGAAATTTTGAAATTTTGAAATTTTGAAATTTTGAAATTTTGAAATTTTGAAATTTTGAAATGTTGAAATTTTGAAATTTTGTAATTTTAAAATTTTGAATTTTAAAAATTTTAAATTTCAAAATTTTAAAATTTAAAAAATTCAAAACTTCAGAATTTCAAATTTTTAAAATTTCAAAATTTCAAAATATCAGAAAATTTTGAAATTTAAAAATTTAAAAATTTTGAAATTTTGAATTTTAAAAATTTGAAATTTCACAATTTTGAAATTTTGGAATTTTAAAATTTTGAAATTCCAAGTTTTAGAAATTCAGAATTTCAAAATTTCAAAATTTCAAAATTTCAAAATTTCAAAATTTCAAAATTTCAAAATTTCAAAATTTCAAAATTTCAAAATTTCAAAATTTCAAAATTTAAAAATTTCAACATTTCAAAATTTCAAAACTTCAAAATTTCGAAATTTCAATTTAGAAATTTCAAAATTTCAAAATTTCAAAATTTCAAAATTTCAAAATTTCAAAATTTCAAAATTTCAAAATTTTAAAATTTCAAAATTTCAAAATTTCAAAATTTCAAAATTTCAAAATTTCAAAATTTCAAAATTTCAGAATTTCAAAATTTCGAAATTTCACAATTTCAAAATTTCAAAATTTTAAAATTTCAAAATTTCAAAATTTCAAAATTTCAAAATTTCAAAATTTCAAAATTTCAAAATTTCAAAATTTCAAAATATCAAAATTTCAAAATTTCAAAATATCAAAATTTCAAAATTTCAAAATTTTAAAATTTCAAAATTTCAAAATTTCAAAATTTCAAAATTTCAAAATTTCAAAATTTCAAAATTTCAAAATTTCAAAATTTCAAAATTTTAAAATTTCAAAATTTCAAAATTCTACAATTTCAAAATTTCAAAATTTATAAATTTTCAAAACTTTTAAAATTTTGAAATTACATAATTTTATATTTTTGTATTTTTGAAATGTTAAAATGTTGAAATTTTGAAATTTTGAAATTTTGAAATTTAAGAATATTGAAATTTTGAAATTTTGAAATTTTTAAATTCTGAAATTTTGAAATTTCGGAATTTTTGAATTTTGATATTTTGAAATTTTTAAATTTTAAAAATTTAAAATTTCAAAATCCTGAAATTTTGGTATTTTAAAGTTTTGAAACTTTAAGATTGTGAATTTTTTAGATATTTAAATTTTTAAATTTTAAAATTTTTTAAATTTTGAAACTATGAAATTTTCTAATTTTGAAATTTCGAAATTGTGAAATTTTGAATTTTTGAAATTTTGAAATTTTGAATTTTTGAAATTTTGAAATTTTGAAATTTTGAAATTTTGAAATTTTGAAATTTTGAAATTTTGAAATTTTGAAATTTTGAAATTTTGAAATTTTGAAATTTTTAAATTTCGAAATTCTGAAATTTTGAAATTTTGAAATTTTGAAATTCTGAAATTTTGAAAATTTGAAATTTTGAAATTTTGAAATTTTGAAATTTTGAAATTTTGAAATTTTGAAGTTTTGAAATTTTGAAATTTTGAAATTTTGAAATTTTGAAATTTTGAAATTTTGAAATTTTGAAATTTTGAAATTTTGAAGTTTTGAAATTTTGAAGTTTTGAAATTTTGAAATTTTGAAATTTTGAAATTTTGAAATTTTGAAATTTTGAGATTTTGAAATTTTGAAATTTTGAAATTTTGAAATTTTGAAATTTTGAAATTTTGAAATTTTGAAATTTTGAAATTTTGAAATTTTGAAATTTTGAAATTTTGAAATTTTGAAATTTTGAAATTTTGAAATTTTGAAATTTTGAAATTTTGAAATTTTGAAATTTTGAAATTTTGAAATTTTGAAATTTTGAAATTTTGAAATTTTGAATTTTTGAAATTTTGAAATTTTGAATTTTTGAAATTTTGAAATTTTGAAATTTTGAAATTTTGAAATTTTGAAATTTTGAAATTTTGAAATTTTGAAATTTTGAAGTTTTGAAATTTTGAAATTTTGAAATTTTGAAATTTTGAAATTTTGAAATTTTGAAATTTTGAAATTTTGAAATTTTGAAATTTTGAAATTTTGAAATTTTGAAATTTTGAACTTTTGAAATTTTGAAATTTTGAAATTTTGAGATTTTGAAATTTTGAAATTTTGAAATTTTGAAGTTCTAAAACTTGGAATTTCAAGATTTTAAGATTCCAAATTTCAAAATTGTGAAATTTCAAATTTTTAAAATTCAAAAATTCAAAATTTTAAAATTTCAAAATTTTAAAATTTTCTGCTATTTTCAAATTTTAAAATTTAAAAATTTTGAAATTTTGAAGTTTTGAATTTTTGAAATTTTGAAATTTTGAAATTTTGAAATTTTGAAATTTTGAAATTTTGAAATTTTGAAATTTCAAAACTTCATAATTTCAAAATTTTAAAATTTCAAAATTTGAAAATATCAGAAAATTTTGAAATTTTAAATTTTGAATTTTAAAAATTTGAAATTTCACAATTTTGAAATTTTGGAATTTTAAAATCTTGAAATTCCAAGTTTTAGAAATTCAAAATTTCAAAATTTCAAAATCTCAAAATTTCAAAATTTCAAAATTTCAAAAGTACGAAATTTCAAAACTTCAAAATTTTAAAATTTCAAAATTTCAAAGTTTCAAAATTTCAAAATTTCAAAATTTCAAAATTTCAAAATTTCAAAATTTCAAAATTTCAAAATTTCAAATTTCAAAATTTCAAAATTTCAAAATTTCAAAATTTCAAAATTTCAAAATTTCAAAATTTCAAAATTTCAAAATTTCAAAATTTCAAAATTTCAAAATTTCAAAATTTTAAAATTTCAAAATTTCAAAATTTCAAAATTTCAAAATTTCAAAATTTCAAATTTCAGAATTTCAAAATTTCGAAATTTCACAATTTCAAAATTTCAAAATTTCAAAATTTTAAAATTTCAAAATTTCAAAATTTCAAAATTTCAAAATTTCAAAATTTCAAAATTTCAAAATTTCAAAATTTCAAAATTTCAAAATTTCAAAATTTCAAAATTCAAAATTTCAAAATTTCAAAATTTCAAAATTTTAAAATTTCAAAATTTCAAAATTTCAAAATTTCAAAATTTCAAAATTTCAAAATTTCAAAATTTCAAAATTTCAAAATTTCAAAATTTCAAAATTTCTAAAATTCAAAATTCTACAATTTCAAAATTTATAAATTTATAAATTTTAAAAAATTTTAAAATTTTGAAATTACATAATTTTATATTTTTGTATTTTTGAAATGTTAAAATGTTGAAATTTTGATATTTTAGAATACTGAAATTTTGAAATTTTGAAATTTTTAAATTCTGAAATTTTGAAATTTCGGAATTTTTGAATTTTGATATTTTGAAATTTTTAAATTTTAAAATTTAAAATTTCAAAATCCTGAAATTTTGGTATTTTAAAGTTTTGAAACTTTAAGATTGTGAATTTTTTAGATATTTAAATTTTTGAATTTTAAAATTATTTAAATTTTGAAACTATGAAATTTTCTAATTTTGAAATTTCGAAATTGTGAAATTTTGAATTTTTGAAATTTTGAAATTTTGAATTTTTGAAATTTTGAAATTTTGAAATTTTGAAATTTTAAAATTTTGAAATTTTGAAATTTTGAAATTTTGAAATTTTGAAATTTTGAAATTTTGAAATTTTGAAATTTTTAAATTTCGAAATTCTGAAATTTTGAAATTTTGAAATTTTGAAATTCTGAAATTTTGAAAATTTGAAATTTTGAAATTTTGAAATTTTGAAATTTTGAAATTTTGAAATTTTGAAGTTTTGAAATTTTGAAATTTTGAAATTTTGAAATTTTGAAATTTTGAAATTTTGAAATTTTAAAATTTTGAAATTTTGAAATTTTGAAGTTTTGAAATTTTGAAGTTTTGAAATTTTGAAATTTTTAAATTTTGAAATTTTGAAATTTTGAAATTTTGAGATTTTGAAATTTTGAAATTTTGAAATTTTGAAATTTTGAAATTTTGAAATTTTGAAATTTTGAAATTTTGAAATTTTGAAATTTTGAAATTTTGAAATTTTGAAATTTTGAAATTTTGAAATTTTGAAATTTTGAAATTTTGAAATTTTGAAATTTTGAAATTTTGAAATTTTGAAATTTTGAATTTTTGAAATTTTGAAATTTTGAATTTTTGAAATTTTGAAATTTTGAAATTTTGAAATTTTGAAATTTTGAAATTTTGAAATTTTGAAATTTTGAAGTTTTGAAATTTTGAAATTTTGAAATTTTGAAATTTTGAAATTTTGAAATTTTGAAATTTTGAAATTTGAAATTTTGAAATTTGAAATTTTGAAATTTTGAACTTTTGAAATTTTGAAATTTTGAAATTTTGAGATTTTGAAATTTTGAAATTTTGAAATTTTGAAGTTCTAAAACTTGGAATTTCAAGATTTTAAGATTCCAAATTTCAAATTGTGAAATTTCAAATTTTTAAAATTCAAAATTTTAAAATTTCAAAATTTTAAAATTTTCTGATATTTTCAAATTTTAAAATTTAAAAATTTTGAAATTTTGAAGTTTTGAATTTTTGAAATTTTGAAATTTTGAAATTTTGAAATTTTGAAATTTTGAAATTTTGAATTTTGAAATTTTGAAATTTTGAAATTTTGAAATTTCAAAACTTCATAATTTCAAAATTTTAAAATTTCAAAATTTGAAAATATCAGAAAATTTAAAAATTTTGAAATTTTAAAATTTTGAATTTTAAAAATTTGAAATTTCACAATTTTGAAATTTTGGAATTTTAAAATCTTGAAATTCCAAGTTTTAGAAATTCAAAATTTCAAAATTTCAAAATCTTAAAATTTCAAAATTTCAAAATTTCAAAAGTACGAAATTTCAAAATTTCAAATTTTAAAATTTCAAAATTTCAAAGTTTCAAAATTTCAAAATTTCAAAATTTCAAAATTTCAAAATTTCAAAATTTCAAAATTTCAAAATTTCAAAATTTCAAAATTTCAAAATTTCAAAATTTCAAAATTTCAAAATTCAAATTTCAAAATTTCAAAATTTCAAAATTCAAAATTTCAAAATTTCAAAATTTCAAGATTTCAAAATTTCAAAATTTCAAAATTCAAAATTTATAAAAATTCAAAACTTCAAAATTTCAAAATTTCAAAATTTCAAAATTTAAAAATTCAAAATTTCAAAATTTCAAAATCTCAAAATTCAAAATTCAAAATTTCAAAATTTCAAAATTTCAAAATTTCAAAATTTCAAAATTTCAAAATTTCAAAATTTCAAAATTTCAAAATTTCAAAATTCAAAATTTCTAAGATTTCAAAATTTCAAAATTTCAAAATTTCAAAATTTCAAAATTTCAAAATTTCAAAATTTCAAAATTTCAAAATTTCAAAATTTCAAAATTTCAAAATTTCAAAATTTCAAAATTTCAAAATTTCAAAATTTCAAAATTTCAAAATTTCAAAATTTCAAAATTTCAAAATTTCAAAATTTCAAAATTTCAAAATATCAAAATTTCAAAATTTCAAAATTTCAAAATTTCAAAATTTCAAAATTTTAAAATTTCAAAATTTCAAAATTTCAAAATTTCAAAATTTCAAAATTTCAAAATTTCAAAATTTCAACATTTCAAAATTTCAAAATTTCTTAATTTCAAAATTTCAAAATTTCAAAATTCAAAATTTCAAAATTTCACAATTTCAAAATTTCCAAATTTCAAAATTTCAAAATTTCAAAATTTTAAAATTTCAAAATTTCATAATTTCAATATTTCAAAATTTCAAATTTCAAAATTTCAAAATTTCAAAATTTCAAATTTCAAAATTTCAAAATTTCAAAACCTCAAAATTTCAAAATTTTAAAATATCAAAATTTCAAAATTTAAAAATTTAAAAATTTCAAAATTTCAAAATTTCAAAATTTCAAAATTTCAAAATTTCAAAATTTCAAAATTTCAAAATTTCAAAATTTCAAAATTTAAAAATTTCAAAATTTCAAAATTTCAAAATTTCAAAATTTCAAAATTTCAAAATTTCAAAATTTCAAAATTTCAAAATTTTAAAATTTCAAAATTTCAAAATTCAAAATTTCGAAATTTCAAATTTCAAAACTTCAAAATTTCAAAATTTCAAAATTTCAAGATTTCAAAATTTCAAAATTTCAAAATTTCGAAATTTAATTTCAAAAATTTCAAAATTTCAAAATTTCAAAATTTCAAAATTTCAAAATTTCAAAATTTCAAAATCAAATTTCAAAACTTCGAAATTTCAAAATTTCAAAATTTCAAAATTTCAGAAATTCAAAATTTCAAAATTTCAAGACTTCAAAATTTCAAAATTTCAAAATTTCAAAATTTCAAAATTTCAAAATTTCAAAATTTCAAAATTTCAAAATTTCAAAATTTCAAAATTTCAAAATTTCAAAATTTCAAATTTCAAAATTTCAAAATTTCAAAATTTCAAAATTTCAAAATTTCAAAATTTAAAATTTCAAAATTTCAAATTTCAAAATTTCAAAATTTCAAAAATTCAAAACTTCAAAATTTCAAAATTTTAAAATTTCAAAATTTCAAAATTTCAAAATTTCAAAATTTCAAAATTTCAAAATTTCAAAATTTCAAAATTTCAAATTTCAAAATTTCAAAATTTCAAAATTTCAAAATTTCAAAATTTCAAAATTTCAAAATTTCAAAATTTCAAAATTTCAAAATTTCAAAATTTCAAAATTTCAAAATTCAAAATTTCAAAATTTCAAAATTTCAAAATTTCAAAATTTCAAATTTCAAAATTTCAAAATCTCAAATTTCAAAATTTCAAAATTTCAAAATTTCAAATTCAAAATTTCAACATTTCAAAATTTCAAAATTTCTTAATTTCAAAATTTCAAAATTTCAAAATTTCAAAATTTCAAAATTTCAAAATTTCAAAATTTCAAAATCTCAAAATTTCAAAATTTCAAAATTTCAAAAGTTCAAATTTCAAAATTTCATAATTTCAATATTTCAAAATTTCAAAATTTCAAAATTTCAAAATTTCAAAATTTCAAAATTTCAAAATTTCAAAATTTCAAAATTTCAAAATTTCAAAATTTCAAAATTTCGAAATTTCACAATTACAAAATGTCAAAATTCCAAAAATTCAAAATTTCAAAATTTCAAAAATTCAAAATTTCAAAATTTCAAAACTTCAAAATTTCAAAACTTCAAAATTTCAAAATTTCAAAATTTCAAAATTTCAAAATTTCAAAATTTCAAAACTTCAAAATTTCAAAATTTCAAAATTTCAAAATTTCAAAATTTCAAAATTTCAAAATTTCAAAATTTCAAAATTTCAAAATTTCAAAATTTAAAAATTTCAAAATTACAAAATTTCAAAATTTCAGAATTTCAAAATTTCAAAATTTCAAAATTTCAGAATTTCAAAATTTAAAAATTTCAAAATTTCAAAATTTCAAAATTTGAAAATTTCAAAATTTCAAAATTTCAAAATTTCAAAATTTTAAAATTTCAAAATTTCAAAAATTCAAAATTTCAAAATTTCAAAAATTCAAAATTTCACATTCGAAATTTCAAAATTAGAAAATTTCATAGTTTCAAAATTTAAAAAATTTTAAAATTTAAAAATTTAAATATCTAAAAAATTCACAATCTTAAAGTTTCAAAACTTTAAAATACCAAAATTTAAGGATTTTGAAATTTTAAAATTTTAAAATTTTAAAATTTCAAAATTTCAAAATTTTAAAATTTAAAAATTTCAAAATTCTACAATTTCAAAATTTCAAAATTTCAAAATTTATAAATTTTCAAAAATTTTAAAATTTTGAAATTACATAATTTTATATTTTTGTATTTTTGAAATGTTAAAATAATGAAATTTTGAAATTTTAGAATATTGAAATTTTGAAATTTTGAAATTCTGAAATTTTGAAATTTCGGAATTTTTGAATTTTGATATTTTGAAATTTTTAAATTGTAAAATTTTAAAATTTCAAAATCCTGAAATTTTGGTATTTTAAAGTTTTGAAACTTTAAGATTGTGAATTTTTTAGATATTTAAATTTTTAAATTTTAAAATTTTTTAAATTTTGAAACTATGAAATTTTCTAATTTTGAAATTTCGAAATTGTGAAATTTTGAATTTTTGAAATTTTGAAACTTTGAATTTTTGAAATTTTGAAATTTTAAAATTTTGAAATTTTGAAATTTTGAAATTTTCAAATTTTGAAATTTTGAAATTTTTAAATTTTGAAATTCTGAAATTTTGAAATTTTGAAATTTTGAAATTCTGAAATTTTGAAATTTTGTAATTTTGAAATTTTGAAATTTTGAAATTTTGAAATTTTGAAATTTTGAAATTTTGAAATTTTGAAATTTTGAAGTTTTGAAATTTTGAAATTTTGAAATTTTGAAATTTTGAAATTTTGAAATTTTGAAGTTTTGAAATTTTGAAATTTTTAAATTTTGAAATTTGAAATTTTGAAATTTTGAAATTTTGAGATTTTGAAATTTTGAAATTTTGAAATTTTGAAATTTTGAAATTTTGAAATTTTGAAATTTTGAAATTTAGAAATTTTGAAATTTTGAAATTTTGAAATTTTGAAATTTTGAAATTTTGAAATTTTGAAATTTTGAAATTTTGAAATTTTGAAATTTTGAAATTTTGAAATTTTGAAATTTTGAAATTTTGAAATTTTGAAATTTTGAAATTTTGAAATTTTGAGATTTTGAAATTTTGAAATTTTGAAATTTTTAAATTTTGAAATTTTGAGATTTTGAAATTTTGAAATTTTGAAATTTTGAAGTTCTAAAACTTGGAATTTCAAGATTTTAAGATTCCAAATTTCAAAATTGTGAAATTTCAAATTTTTAAAATTCAAAATTTTAAAATTTCAAAATTTTAAAATTTTCTGATATTTTCAAATTTTAAAATTTAAAAATTTTGAAATTTTGAAGTTTTGAATTTTTGAAATTTTGAAATTTGAAAATATCAGAAAATTTTAAAATTTTGAAATTTTAAAATTTTGAATTTTAAAAATTTGAAATTTAACAATTTTGAAATTTTGGAATTTTAAAATCTTGAAAATCCAAGTTTTAGAAATTCAAAATTTCAAAATTTCAAAATTTCAAAATCTCAAAATTTCAAAATTTTTAAATTTCAAAAGTACAAAATTTCAAAATTTCAAAATTTTAAAGTTTCAAAATTTCAAAGTTTCAAAATTTCAAAATTTCAAAATTTCAAAATTTCAAAATTTCAAAATTTCAAAATTTCAAAATTTCAAAATTTCAAAATTTCAAAATTTCAAAATTTCAAAATTTCAAAATTTCAAAATTTCAAAATTTCAAAATTTCAAAATTTCAGAATTTCAAAATTTCAAAATTTCAAAATTTCAAAATTTCAAAATTTCAAAATTTCAAAATTTCAAAATTTCAAAATTTCAAAATTTCAAAATTTCAAAATTTCAAAATTTCCAAAAATTCAAAACTTCAAAATTTCAAAATTTCAAAATTTCAAAATTTCAAAATTTCAAAATTTCAAAATTTCAAAATTTCAAATTTTCAAAATTTCAAAATTTCAAAATTTCAAAATTTCAAAATTTCAAAATTTAAAAATTTCAAAATTTCAAAATTTCAAAATTTCAAAATCTCAAAATTTCAAAATTTCAAAATTTCAAAATTTCTAAATTTCAAAATTTCAAAATTTCAAAATTTCAAAATTTCAAAATTTCAAAATTTCAAAATTTCAAAATTTCAAAATTTTAAAATTTCAAAATTTCAAAATTTCAAAATTTCAAAATTTCAAAATTTCAAAATTTCAAAATTTCAAAATCTCAAAATTTCAAAATTTCAAAATTTCAAAATTTCAAAATTTCAAAATTTCAAAATTTCAAAATTTCAAATTCAAAATTTCAACATTTCAAAATTTCAAAATTTCTTAATTACAAAATTTCAAAATTTCAAAATTTCAAAATTTCACAATTTCAAAATTTCCAAATTTCAAAATTTCAAAATTTCAAAATCTTAAAATTTCAAAATTTCATAATTTCAATATTTCAAAATTTCAAAATTTCAAAATTTCAAAATTTCAAAATTTCAAAATTTCAAAATTTCAAAATTTCAAAATTTCAAAACCTCAAAATTTCAAAATTTCAAAATATCAAAATTTAAAAATTTAAAAATTTAAAAATTTAAAAATTTCAAAATTTCAAAATTTCAAAATTTCCAAATTTCAAAATTTCCAAATTTCAAAATTTCAAAATTTCAAAATTTCAAAATTTCAAAATTTCAAAATTTCAAAATTTCAAAATTTCAAAATTTCAAAATTTCAAAATTTCAAAATTTCAAAATTTCAAAATTTCAAAATTTCAAAATTTCAAAATTTCAAAATTTCAAAATTTCAAAATTTCAAAATTTCAAAACTTCAAAATTTCAAAATTTCAAAATTTCAAAATTTCAAAATTTCAAAATTTCAAAATTTCAAAATTTCAAAATTTCAAAATTTCAAAACTTCAAAATTTCAAAATTTCAAAATTCCAAAATTTCAAAATTTCAAAATTTCAAAATTTCAAAATTTCAAAATTTCAAAATTTCAAAATTTCAAAATTTCAAAATTTCAAAATTTCAAAATTTCAAAATTTCAAAATTTCAAAATTTCAAAATTTCAAAATTTCAAAATTTCAAAATTTCAAAATTTCAAAATTTCAAAATTTCAAAATTTCAAAATTTCAAAATTTCAAAATTTCAAAATTTCAAAATTTCAAAATTTCAAAATTTCAAAATTTCAAAATTTCAAAATTTCAAAATTTCAAAATTTCAAAATTTCAAAATGTCAAAATTTCCAAATTTTCAAAATTTCAAAATTTCAAAATTTCAAAATTTCAAAATTTCAAAATTTCAAAATTTCAAAATTTGAAAATTTGAAAATTTCAAAATTTCAAAATTTCAAAACTTCAAAATTTCAAAGTTTCAAAACTTTAAAATTTTAAAATTTCAAAATTTCAAAATTTCAAAACTTCAAAATTTCAAAGTTTCAAAACTTTAAAATTTTAAAATTTCAAAATTCCAAAATATCAAAATTTCAAAATTTCAAAATATCAGAAAATTTTGAAATTTAAAAATTTTATTTAAATTTAAATATCTAAAAAATTCACAATCTTAAAGTTTCAAAACTTTAAAATACCAAAATTTCAGGATTTTGAAATTTTAAAATTTTAAAATTTAAAAATTTCAAAATTTTAAAATTTCAAAATTTCACAATTTCAAAATTCTACAATTTCAAAATTTCAAAATTTCAAAATTTATAAGTTTTCAAAAATTTTAAAATTTTGAAATTACATAATTTTATATTTTTGTATTTTTGAAATGTTAAAATAATGAAATTTTGAAATTTTAGAATATTGAAATTTTGAAATTTTTAAATTTTTAAATTCTGAAATTTTGAAATTTCGGAATTTTTGAATTTTGATATTTTGAAATTTTTAAATTGTAAAATTTTAAAATTTCAAAATCCTGAAATTTTGGTATTTTAAAGTTTTGAAACTTTAAGATTGTGAATTTTTTAGATATTTAAATTTTTAAATTTTAAAATTTTTTAAATTTTGAAACTATGAAATTTTCTAATTTTGAAATTTCGAAATTGTGAAATTTTGAATTTTTGAAATTTTGAAATTTTGAATTTTTGAAATTTTGAAATTTTCAAATTTTGAAATTTTGAAATTTTTAAATTTTGAAATTCTGAAATTTTGAAATTTTGAAATTTTGAAATTCTGAAATTTTGAAATTTTGTAATTTTGAAATTTTGAAATTTTGAAATTTTGAAATTTTGAAATTTTGAAATTTTGAAATTTTGAAATTTTGAAGTTTTGAAATTTTGAAATTTTGAAATTTTGAAATTTTGAAATTTTGAAATTTTGAAATTTTGAAATTTTGAAATTTTGAAATTTTGAAATTTTGAAATTTTGAAATTTTGAAATTTTGAAATTTTGAAATTTTGAAATTTTGAAATTTTGAAATTTTGAAATTTTGAAATTTCAAAACTTCATAATTTCAAAATTTTAAAATTTCAAAATTTGAAAATATCAGAAAATTTTAAAATTTTGAAATTTTAAAATTTTGAATTTTAAAAATTTGAAATTTAACAATTTTGAAATTTTGGAATTTTAAAATCTTGAAAATCCAAGTTTTAGAAATTCAAAATTTCAAAATTTCAAAATTTCAAAATTTCAAAATCTCAAAATTTCAAAATTTCAAAAGTACAAAATTTCAAAATTTCAAAATTTTAAAGTTTCAAAATTTCAAAGTTTCAAAATTTCAAAATTTCAAAATTTCAAAATTTCAAAATTTCAAAATTTCAAAATTTCAAAATTTCAAAATTTCAAAATTTCAAAATTTCAAAATTTCAAAATTTCAAAATTTCAGAATTTCAAAATTTCAAAATTTCAAAATTTCAAAATTTCAAAATTTCAAAATTTCAAAATTTCAAAATTTCAAAATTTCAAAATTTCAAAATTTCCAAAAATTCAAAACTTCAAAATTTCAAAATTTCAAAATTTCAAAATTTCAAAATTTCAAAATTTCAAAATTTCAAATTTTCAAAATTTCAAAATTTCAAAATTTCAAAATTTCAAAATTTCAAAATTTCAAAATTTCAAAATTTAAAAATTTCAAAATTTCAAAATTTCAAAATTTCAAAATCTCAAAATTTCAAAATTTCAAAATTTCAAAATTTCAAAATTTCTAAATTTCAAAATTTCAAAATTTCAAAATTTCAAAATTTCAAAATTTCAAAATTTCAAAATTTCAAAATTTCAAAATTTTAAAATTTCAAAATTTCAAAATTTCAAAATTTCAAAATTTCAAAATTTCAAAATTTCAAAATCTCAAAATTTCAAAATTTCAAAATTTCAAAATTTCAAAATTTCAAAATTTCAAATTCAAAATTTCAACATTTCAAAATTTCAAAATTTCTTAATTTCAAAATTTCAAAATTTCAAAATTTCAAAATTTCACAATTTCAAAATTTCCAAATTTCAAAATTTCAAAATTTCAAAATCTTAAAATTTCAAAATTTCATAATTTCAATATTTCAAAATTTCAAAATTTCAAAATTTCAAAATTTCAAAATTTCAAAATTTCAAAATTTCAAAATTTCAAAATTTCAAAATTTCAAAATTTCAAAACCTCAAAATTTCAAAATTTCAAAATATCAAAATTTAAAAATTTCAAAATTTCAAAATTTCAAAATTTCAAAATTTCAAAATTTCAAAATTTCAAAATTTCAAAATTTCAAAATTTCAAAATTTCAAAATTTCAAAATTTCAAAATTTCAAAATTTCAAAATTTCAAAATTTCAAAATTTCAAAATTTCAAAATTTCAAAATTTCAAAATTTCAAAATTTCAAAATTTCAAAATTTCAAAATTTCAAAATTTCAAAATTTCAAAATTTCGAAATTTCAAAATTTCAAAATTTCAAAATTTCAAAATTTCAAAATTTCAAAATTTCAAAATTTCAAAATTTCAAAACTTCAAAATTTCAAAATTTCAAAATTCCAAAATTTCAAAATTTCAAAATTTCAAAATTTCAAAATTTCAAAATTTCAAAATTTCAAAATTTCAAAATTTCAAAATTTCAAAATTTCAAAATTTCAAAATTTCAAAATTTCAAAATTTCAAAATTTCAAAATTTCAAAATTTCAAAATTTCAAAATTTCAAAATTTCAAAATTTCAAAATTTCAAAATTTCAAAATTTCAAAATTTCAAAATTTCAAAATTTCAAAATTTCAAAATTTCAAAATTTCAAAATTTCAAAATTTCAAAATTTCAAAATGTCAAAATTTCCAAATTTCCAAATTTTCAAAATTTAAAAATTTCAAAATTTCAAAATTTGAAAATTTCAAAATTTGAAAATTTCAAAATTTCAAAATTTCACAACTTCAAAATTTCAAAGTTTCAAAACTTTAAAATTTTAAAATTTCAAAATTTCAAAATTTCAAAACTTCAAAATTTCAAAGTTTCAAAACTTTAAAATTTTAAAATTTCAAAATTCCAAAATATCAAAATTTCAAAATTTCAAAATATCAGAAAATTTTGAAATTTAAAAATTTAAAAACTTCAAAATTTCAAAATTTTTATATTTCTAAATTTCAAAATTTCAAAATATCAGAAAATTTTGCAATTAAACATATTTTGAAAAATTCAAAATTTCAAAATTTCAAAATTGAAAAAAATTTTAAAATTTTGATATTTGGAATTTTAAAACCTTACAATTTTAAAGTTTCACAATTTTGAAATTTCAAATTTTTTAAATTCAAAATTTTAAAATTTTAAAATTTCAAAATTTCAAAATTTCAAAATTTCAAAATTTCAAAATTTCAAAATTTCAAAATTTCAAAATTTCAAAATTTCAAAATTTCAAAATTTCAAAATTTCAAAATTTCAAAATTTCAAAATTTCAAAAATTCAAAATTTCAAAATTTCAAAAATTCAAAATTTCAAAATTTCGAAATTCCAAAATTAGAAAATTTCATATTATTAAAATTTCAAAATTTTTAAAATTTACAAATTTAAATATCTAAAAAACTCACAATCTGAAAAAATTTTAAAATTTAAAAATTTCAAAATATCAAAATTCAAAAATTCCGAAATTTTAAAATATCAGAATTTTAAAATTTCAAAATTTCAATATTTTAAAATTTCAAAATTTCAACATTTTAACATTTCAAAAATACAAAAATATAAAATTATGTAATTTCAAAATTTTGAAATTTCAAAATTTTAAGATTTTGAAATTCGGAATTTCAAAACTTTACAATTCTAAAATTTCAAAATTTTAAAATCTTTTAAAATCAAAATTTTAAAATCTTTTAAAATCAAAATTTTAAAATTTCAAAATTTTTAAATTTTTAAATTTGTAAGTTTCAAAATTTTAAAATTTTAAAATTTTAAAGTTTCAAAATTTTAAAATTTCCAAATTTCAAAATTTTAAAACTTTAAAATTAGAAAATTTCAAAATTTTGAAATTTCAAAATTGAAAAAAATTTTAAAATTTTGATATTTGGAATTTTAAAACTTTACAATTCTGAAGCTTCACAATTTTGAAATTTAAAATTTTTTAAATTCAAAATTTTAAAATTTCAAAATTTCAAAATTTCAAAATTTCAAAATTTCAAAATTTCAAAATTTCAAAATTTCAAAATTTCAAAATTTCAAAATTTCAAAATTTCAAAATTTCAAAATTTCAAAATTTCAAAATTTCAAAATTTCAAAATTCCAAAATTTCAAAATTTCAAAATTTCAAAATTTTAAAATTTCAAAATTTCAAAATTTCAAAATTTCAAAATTTCAAAATTTCAAAATTTCAAAATTTCAAAATTTCAAAAATTCAAAATTTCAAAATTTCAAAATTTCAAAATTCCAAAGTTTCAAAATTTCAAAATTTCAAAATTTCAAAATTTCAAAATTTTAAAATTTCAAAATTTCAAAATTTCAAAATTTCAAAATTTAAAAATTTCAAAATTTCAAAATTTCAAAATCTCAAAATTTCAAAATTTCAAAATTTCAAAATTTCAAAATTTAAAAATTTCAAAATTTTTAAATTTCAAAATTTCAAGATTTCAAAATTTCAAAATTTCAAAATTTCAAAATTTCAAAATTTTAAAATTTCAAAATTTCAAAATTTTGAAATTTCAAAATTACACAATTTCAAAATTTCAAAATTTCAAAATTTCAAAATATAAAAAATTTCAAAATTTCAAAATTTCAAAACTTTAAAATTTCAAAACTTCAAAATTTAAAAATTTAAAAATTTAAAAATTTCAAAATTTCAAAATTTCAAAATTTCAAAATTTCAAAATTTCAAAATTTCAAAATTTCAAAATTTCAAAATTTCAAAATTTCAAAATTTCAAAATTTCAAAATTTCAAAATTTGAAAATTTCAAAATTTGAAAATTTGAAAATTTGAAAATTTCAAAATTTCAAAATTTCAAAATTTCAAAATTTCAAAATTTCAAAATTTGAAAATTTCAAAATTTCAAAATTTCAAAATTTTAAAATTTCAAAATTTCAAAATTTCAAAATTTCAAAATTTCAAAATTTCAAAATTTCAAAATTTCAAAATTTTAAAATTTCAAAATTTCAAAATTTCAAAATTTCAAAATTTCAAAATTTCAAAATTTCAAAATTTCAAAATTTCAAAATTTCAAAATTTCAAAATTTCAAAATTTCAAAATTTTACAATTTCAAAATTTCAAAATTTCAAAATTTCAAAATTTCAAAATTTTCAAAAATTAAAAAAATTTTGAAATTACATAATCTTATATTTTTGTATTTTTGAAATGTTAAAATGTTGAAATTTTGAAATTTTGAAATTTTAGAATATTGAAATTTTGAAATTTTGAAATTTTTAAATGCTGAAATTTTGAAATTTCGGAATTTTTGAATTTTGATATTTTGAAATTTTGAAATTTTAAAATTTTAAAATTTCAAAATCCTGAAATTTTGGTATTTTAAAGTTTTGAAACTTTAAGATTGTGAATTTTTTAGATTTTTAAATTTTTAAATTTTAAAATTTTTTGAATTTTGTAATTTTGTAATTTTCTAATTTTGAAATTTCGAAATTGTAAAATTTTGAATTTTTGAAATTTTGAAATTGTGAATTTTTGAAATTTTGAAATTTTAAAATTTTGAAATTTTGAAATTTTGAAATTTTGAAATTTTCAAATTTTGAAATTTTGAAATTTTTAAATTTTGAAATTCTGAAATTTTGAAATTTTGAAATTTTGAAATTCTGATATTTTGAAATTTGTAAATTTTAAAATTTTGAAATTTTGTACTTTTGAAATTTTGAAATTTTGAAATTTTAAAATTTTGAAATTTTGAGATTTTGAAATTTTGAAATTTTGAGATTTTGAAATTTTGAAATTTTGAAATTTTGAACTTCTAAGACTTGGAATTTCAAGATTTTAAGATTCCAAATTTCAAAATTGTGAAATTTCAAAATTTCAAAATTTCAAAATTTCAAAATTTCAAAATTTCAAAATTTCAAAATTTCAAAATTTCAAAATTTCAAAATTTCAAAATTTCAAAATTTCAAAATTTCAAAATTTCAAAATTTCAAAATTTCAAAATTTCAAAATTTCAAAATTTCAAAATTTTAAAATTTCAAAATTTCAAAAATTCAAAATTTCAAAATTTCAAAAATTCAAAATTTCACAATTTCGAAATTTCAAAATTAGAAAATTTCATAGTTTCAAAATTTAAAAAATTTTAAAATTTAAAAATTTTGAAATTTTGAAGTTTTGAATTTTTGAAATTTTGAAATTTTGAAATTTTGAAATTTTGAAATTTTGAGATTTTGAAATTTTGAAATTTTGAAATTTTGAAGTTCTAAAACTTGGAATTTCAAGATTTTAAGATTCCAAATTTCAAAATTGTGAAATTTCAAATTTTTAAAATTCAAAATTTTAAAATTTCAAAATTTTAAAATTTTCTGATATTTTCAAATTTAAAATTTAAAAATTTTGAAATTTTGAAGTTTTGAATTTTTGAAATTTTGAAATTTTGAAATTTTGAAATTTTGAAATTTTGAAATTTTGAAATTTTGAAATTTTGAAATTTTGAAATTTTGAAATTTCAAAACTTCATAATTTCAAAATTTTAAAATTTCAAAATTTGAAAATATCAGAAAATTTTAAAATTTTGAAATTTTAAAATTTTGAATTTTAAAAATTTGAAATTTCACAATTTTGAAATTTTGGAATTTTAAAATCTTGAAATTCCAAGTTTTAGAAATTCAAAATTTCAAAATTTCAAAATCTTAAAATTTCAAAATTTCAAAATTTCAAAAGTACGAAATTTCAAAATTTCAAAATTTTAAAATTTCAAAATTTCAAAATTTCAAAATTTCAAAATTTCAAAATTTCAAAATTTCAAAATTTCAAAATTTCAAAATTTCAAAATTTCAAAATTTCAAAATTTCAAAATTTCAAAATTTCAAAATTTCAAAATTTCAAAATTTCAAAATTTCAAGATTTCAAAATTTCAAAATTTCAAAATTTCAAAATTTATAAAAATTCAAAACTTCAAAATTTCAAAATTTCAAAATTTCAAAATTTAAAAATTTCAAAATTTCAAAATTTCAAAATTTCAAAATTTCAAAATTTCAAAATTTCAAAATTTCAAAATTTCAAAATTTCAAAATTTCAAAATTTCAAAATTTCAAAATTTCAAAATTTCAAAATTTCAAAATTTCAAAATTTCTAAATTTCAAAATTTCAAAATTTCAAAATTTCAAAATTTCAAAATTTCAAAATTTCAAAATTTCAAAATTTCAAAATTTCAAAATTTCAAAATTTCAAAATTTCAAAATTTCAAAATTTCAAAATTTCAAAATTTCAAAATTTCAAAATTTCAAAATTTCAAAATTTCAAAATTTCAAAATTTCAAAATTTCAAAATTTCAAAATTTCAAAATATCAAAATTTCAAAATTTCAAAATTTCAAAATTTCAAAATTTCAAAATTTAAAATTTCAAAATTTCAAAATTTCAAAATTTCAAAATTTCAAAATTTCAAAATTTCAAAATTTCAACATTTCAAAATTTCAAAATTTCTTAATTTCAAAATTTCAAAATTTCAAAATTTCAAAATTTCAAAATTTCACAATTTCAAAATTTCCAAATTTCAAAATTTCAAAATTTCAAAATTTTAAAATTTCAAAATTTCATAATTTCAATATTTCAAAATTTCAAAATTTCAAAATTTCAAAATTTCAAAATTTCAAAATTTCAAAATTTCAAAATTTCAAAACCTCAAAATTTCAAAATTTTAAAATATCAAAATTTCAAAATTTAAAAATTTAAAAATTTCAAAATTTCAAAATTTCAAAATTTCAAAATTTCAAAATTTCAAAATTTCAAAATTTCAAAATTTAAAAATTTCAAAATTTCAAAATTTCAAAATTTCAAAATTTCAAAATTTCAAAATTTCAAAATTTCAAAATTTCAAAATTTTAAAATTTCAAAATTTCAAAATTTCAAAATTTCGAAATTTCAAAATTTCAAAACTTCAAAATTTCAAAATTTCAAAATTTCAAGATTTCAAAATTTCAAAATTTCAAAATTTCGAAATTTCAAAATTTCAAAATTTCAAAATTTCAAAATTTCAAAATTTCAAAATTTCAAAATTTCAAAATTTCAAAATTTCAAAATTTCAAAACTTCGAAATTTCAAAATTTCAAAATTTCAAAATTTCAGAAATTCAAAATTTCAAAATTTCAAGACTTCAAAATTTCAAAATTTCAAAATTTCAAAATTTCAAAATTTCAAAATTTCAAAATTTCAAAATTTCAAAATTTCAAAATTTCAAAATTTCAAAATTTCAAAATTTCAAAATTTCAAAATTTCAAAATTTCAAAATTTCAAAATTTCAAAATTTCAAAATTTAAAAATTTCAAAATTTCAAAATTTCAAAAATTCAAAACTTCAAAATTTCAAAATTTTAAAATTTCAAAATTTCAAAATTTCAAAATTTCAAAATTTCAAAATTTCAAAATTTCAAAATTTCAAAATTTCAAAATTTCAAAATTTCAAAATTTCAAAATTTCAAAATTTCAAAATTTCAAAATTTCAAAATTTCAAAATTTCAAAATTTCAAAATTTCAAAATTTCAAAATTTCAAAATTTCAAAATTTCAAAATTTCAAAATTTCAAAATTTCAAAATTTCAAAATTTCAAAATTTCAAAATTTCAAAATTTCAAAATCTCAAAATTTCAAAATTTCAAAATTTCAAATTCAAAATTTCAACATTTCAAAATTTCAAAATTTCTTAATTTCAAAATTTCAAAATTTCAAAATTTCAAAATTTCAAAATTTCAAAATTTCAAAATTTCAAAATCTCAAAATTTCAAAATTTCAAAATTTCAAAAGTTCAAAATTTCAAAATTTCATAATTTCAATATTTCAAAATTTCAAAATTTCAAAATTTCAAAATTTCAAAATTTCAAAATTTCAAAATTTCAAAATTTCAAAATTTCAAAATTTCGAAATTTCACAATTACAAAATGTCAAAATTCCAAAAATTCAAAATTTCAAAATTTCAAAAATTCAAAATTTCAAAATTTCAAAACTTCAAAATTTCAAAACTTCAAAATTTCAAAATTTCAAAATTTCAAAATTTCAAAATTTCAAAACTTCAAAATTTCAAAATTTCAAAATTTCAAAATTTCAAAATTTCAAAATTTCAAAATTTCAAATTTCAAAATTTCAAAATTTAAAAATTCAAAATTACAAAATTTCAAAATTTCAGAATTTCAAAATTTCAAAATTTCAAAATTTCAGAATTTCAAAATTTAAAAATTTCAAAATTTCAAAATTTCAAAATTTGAAAATTTCAAAATTTCAAAATTTCAAAATTTCAAAATTTTAAAATTTCAAAATTTCAAAAATTCAAAATTTCAAAATTTCAAAAATTCAAAATTTCACAATTTCGAAATTTCAAAATTAGAAAATTTCATAGTTTCAAAATTTAAAAAATTTTAAAATTTAAAAATTTAAATATCTAAAAAATTCACAATCTTAAAGTTTCAAAACTTTAAAATACCAAAATTTAAGGATTTTGAAATTTTAAAATTTTAAAATTTTAAAATTTAAAAATTTCAAAATTTTAAAATTTAAAAATTTCAAAATTCTACAATTTCAAAATTTCAAAATTTCAAAATTTATAAATTTTCAAAAATTTTAAAATTTTGAAATTACATAATTTTATATTTTTGTATTTTTGAAATGTTAAAATAATGAAATTTTGAAATTTTAGAATATTGAAATTTTGAAATTTTGAAATTCTGAAATTTTGAAATTTCGGAATTTTTGAATTTTGATATTTTGAAATTTTTAAATTGTAAAATTTTAAAATTTCAAAATCCTGAAATTTTGGTATTTTAAAGTTTTGAAACTTTAAGATTGTGAATTTTTTAGATATTTAAATTTTTAAATTTTAAAATTTTTTAAATTTTGAAACTATGAAATTTTCTAATTTTGAAATTTCGAAATTGTGAAATTTTGAATTTTTGAAATTTTGAAACTTTGAATTTTTGAAATTTTGAAATTTTAAAATTTTGAAATTTTGAAATTTTGAAATTTTCAAATTTTGAAATTTTGAAATTTTTAAATTTTGAAATTCTGAAATTTTGAAATTTTGAAATTTTGAAATTCTGAAATTTTGAAATTTTGTAATTTTGAAATTTTGAAATTTTGAAATTTTGAAATTTTGAAATTTTGAAATTTTGAAATTTTGAATTTTGAAGTTTTGAAATTTTGAAATTTTGAAATTTTGAAATTTTGAAATTTTGAAATTTTGAAGTTTTGAAATTTTGAAATTTTTAAATTTTGAAATTTTGAAATTTTGAAATTTTGAAATTTTGAGATTTTGAAATTTTGAAATTTTGAAATTTTGAAATTTTGAAATTTTGAAATTTTGAAATTTTGAAATTTAGAAATTTTGAAATTTTGAAATTTTGAAATTTTGAAATTTTGAAATTTTGAAATTTTGAAATTTTGAAATTTTGAAATTTTGAAATTTTGAAATTTTGAAATTTTGAAATTTTGAAATTTTGAAATTTTGAAATTTTGAAATTTTGAAATTTTGAAATTTTGAGATTTTGAAATTTTGAAATTTTGAAATTTTGAAATTTTGAAATTTTGAGATTTTGAAATTTTGAAATTTTGAAATTTTGAAGTTCTAAAACTTGGAATTTCAAGATTTTAAGATTCCAAATTTCAAAATTGTGAAATTTCAAATTTTTAAAATTCAAAATTTTAAAATTTCAAAATTTTAAAATTTTCTGATATTTTCAAATTTTAAAATTTAAAAATTTTGAAATTTTGAAGTTTTGAATTTTTGAAATTTTGAAATTTGAAAATATCAGAAAATTTTAAAATTTTGAAATTTTAAAATTTTGAATTTTAAAAATTTGAAATTTAACAATTTTGAAATTTTGGAATTTTAAAATCTTGAAAATCCAAGTTTTAGAAATTCAAAATTTCAAAATTTCAAAATTTCAAAATCTCAAAATTTCAAAATTTTTAAATTTCAAAAGTACAAAATTTCAAAATTTCAAAATTTTAAAGTTTCAAATTTCAAAGTTTCAAAATTTCAAAATTTCAAAATTTCAAAATTCAAAATTTCAAAATTTCAAAATTTCAAAATTTCAAAATTTCAAAATTTCAAAATTTCAAAATTTCAAAATTTCAAAATTTCAAAATTTCAAAATTTCAAAATTTCAAAATTTCAAAATTTCAGAATTTCAAAATTTCAAAATTTCAAAATTTCAAAATTTCAAAATTTCAAAATTTCAAAATTTCAAAATTTCAAAATTTCAAAATTTCAAAATTTCAAAATTTCAAAATTTCCAAAAATTCAAAACTTCAAAATTTCAAAATTTCAAAATTTCAAAATTTCAAAATTTCAAAATTTCAAAATTTCAAAATTTCAAAATTTCAAATTTTCAAAATTTCAAAATTTCAAAATTTCAAAATTTCAAAATTTCAAAATTTAAAAATTTCAAAATTTCAAAATTTCAAAATTTCAAAATCTCAAAATTTCAAAATTTCAAAATTTCAAAATTTCTAAATTTCAAAATTTCAAAATTTCAAAATTTCAAAATTTCAAAATTTCAAAATTTCAAAATTTCAAAATTTCAAAATTTTAAAATTTCAAAATTTCAAAATTTCAAAATTTCAAAATTTCAAAATTTCAAAATTTCAAAATCTCAAAATTTCAAAATTTCAAAATTTCAAAATTTCAAAATTTCAAAATTTCAAAATTTCAAAATTTCAAATTCAAAATTTCAACATTTCAAAATTTCAAAATTTCTTAATTACAAAATTTCAAAATTTCAAAATTTCAAAATTTCACAATTTCAAAATTTCCAAATTTCAAAATTTCAAAATTTCAAAATCTTAAAATTTCAAAATTTCATAATTTCAATATTTCAAAATTTCAAAATTTCAAAATTTCAAAATTTCAAAATTTCAAAATTTCAAAATTTCAAAATTTCAAAACCTCAAAATTTCAAAATTTCAAAATATCAAAATTTAAAAATTTAAAAATTTAAAAATTTAAAAATTTCAAAATTTCAAAATTTCAAAATTTCAAAATTTCAAAATTTCCAAATTCAAAATTTCAAAATTTCAAAATTTCAAAATTTCAAAATTTCAAATTTCAAAATTTCAAAATTTCAAAATTTCAAAATTTCAAAATTTCAAAATTTCAAATTTCAAAATTTCAAAATTTCAAAATTTCAAAATTTCAAAATTTCAAAATTTCAAAACTTCAAAATTTCAAAATTTCAAAATTTCAAAATTTCAAAATTTCAAAATTTCAAAATTTCAAAATTTCAAAATTTCAAAATTTCAAAACTTCAAAATTTCAAAATTTCAAAATTCCAAAATTTCAAAATTTCAAAATTTCAAAATTTCAAAATTTCAAAATTTCAAAATTTCAAAATTTCAAAATTTCAAAATTTCAAAATTTCAAAATTTCAAAATTTCAAAATTTCAAAATTTCAAAATTTCAAAATTTCAAAATTTCAAAATTTCAAAATTTCAAAATTTCAAAATTTCAAAATTTCAAAATTTCAAAATTTCAAAATTTCAAAATTTCAAAATTTCAAAATTTCAAAATTTCAAAATTTCAAAATTTCAAAATTTCAAAATTTCAAAATGTCAAAATTTCCAAATTTTCAAAATTTCAAAATTTCAAAATTTCAAAATTTCAAAATTTCAAAATTTCAAAATTTGAAAATTTGAAAATTTCAAAATTTCAAAATTTCAAAACTTCAAAATTTCAAAGTTTCAAAACTTTAAAATTTTAAAATTTCAAAATTTCAAAATTTCAAAACTTCAAAATTTCAAAGTTTCAAAACTTTAAAATTTTAAATTTCAAAATTCCAAAATATCAAAATTTCAAAATTTCAAAATATCAGAAAATTTTGAAATTTAAAAATTTTATTTAAATTTAAATATCTAAAAAATTCACAATCTTAAAGTTTCAAAACTTTAAAATACCAAAATTTCAGGATTTTGAAATTTTAAAATTTTAAAATTTAAAAATTTCAAAATTTTAAAATTTCAAAATTTCACAATTTCAAAATTCTACAATTTCAAAATTTCAAAATTTCAAAATTTATAAGTTTTCAAAAATTTTAAAATTTTGAAATTACATAATTTTATATTTTTGTATTTTTGAAATGTTAAAATAATGAAATTTTGAAATTTTAGAATATTGAAATTTTGAAATTTTTAAATTTTTAAATTCTGAAATTTTGAAATTTCGGAATTTTTGAATTTTGATATTTTGAAATTTTTAAATTGTAAAATTTTAAAATTTCAAAATCCTGAAATTTTGGTATTTTAAAGTTTTGAAACTTTAAGATTGTGAATTTTTTAGATATTTAAATTTTTAAATTTTAAAATTTTTTAAATTTTGAAACTATGAAATTTTCTAATTTTGAAATTTCGAAATTGTGAAATTTTGAATTTTTGAAATTTTGAAATTTTGAATTTTTGAAATTTTGAAATTTTCAAATTTTGAAATTTTGAAATTTTTAAATTTTGAAATTCTGAAATTTTGAAATTTTGAAATTTTGAAATTCTGAAATTTTGAAATTTTGTAATTTTGAAATTTTGAAATTTTGAAATTTTGAAATTTTGAAATTTTGAAATTTTGAAATTTTGAAATTTTGAAGTTTTGAAATTTTGAAATTTTGAAATTTTGAAATTTTGAAATTTTGAAATTTTGAAATTTTGAAATTTTGAAATTTTGAAATTTTGAAATTTTGAAATTTTGAAATTTTGAAATTTTGAAATTTTGAAATTTTGAAATTTTGAAATTTTGAAATTTTGAAATTTCAAAACTTCATAATTTCAAAATTTTAAAATTTCAAAATTTCAAAATATCAGAAAATTTTAAAATTTTGAAATTTTAAAATTTTGAATTTTAAAAATTTGAAATTTAACAATTTTGAAATTTTGGAATTTTAAAATCTTGAAAATCCAAGTTTTAGAAATTCAAAATTTCAAAATTTCAAAATTTCAAAATTTCAATATCTCAAAATTTCAAAATTTCAAAAGTACAAAATTTCAAAATTTCAAAATTTTAAAGTTTCAAAATTTCAAAGTTTCAAAATTTCAAAATTTCAAAATTTCAAAATTTCAAAATTTCAAAATTTCAAAATTTCAAAATTTCAAAATTTCAAAATTTCAAAATTTCAAAATTTCAAAATTTCAGAATTTCAAAATTTCAAAATTTCAAAATTTCAAAATTTCAAAATTTCAAAATTTCAAAATTTCAAAATTTCAAAATTTCAAAATTTCAAAATTTCAAAATTTCAAAATTTCAAAATTTCCAAAAATTCAAAACTTCAAAATTTCAAAATTTCAAAATTTCAAAATTTCAAAATTTCAAAATTTCAAAATTTCAAATTTTCAAAATTTCAAAATTTCAAAATTTCAAAATTTCAAAATTTCAAAATTTCAAAATTTCAAAATTTAAAAATTTCAAAATTTCAAAATTTCAAAATTTCAAAATCTCAAAATTTCAAAATTTCAAAATTTCAAAATTTCAAAATTTCTAAATTTCAAAATTTCAAAATTTCAAAATTTCAAAATTTCAAAATTTCAAAATTTCAAAATTTCAAAATTTCAAAATTTTAAAATTTCAAAATTTCAAAATTTCAAAATTTCAAAATTTCAAAATTTCAAAATTTCAAAATCTCAAAATTTCAAAATTTCAAAATTTCAAAATTTCAAAATTTCAAAATTTCAAATTCAAAATTTCAACATTTCAAAATTTCAAAATTTCTTAATTTCAAAATTTCAAAATTTCAAAATTTCAAAATTTCACAATTTCAAAATTTCCAAATTTCAAAATTTCAAAATTTCAAAATCTTAAAATTTCAAAATTTCATAATTTCAATATTTCAAAATTTCAAAATTTCAAAATTTCAAAATTTCAAAATTTCAAAATTTCAAAATTTCAAAATTTCAAAATTTCAAAACCTCAAAATTTCAAAATTTCAAAATATCAAAATTTAAAAATTTCAAAATTTCAAAATTTCAAAATTTCAAAATTTCAAAATTTCAAAATTTCAAAATTTCAAAATTTCAAAATTTCAAAATTTCAAAATTTCAAAATTTCAAAATTTCAAAATTTCAAAATTTCAAAATTTCAAAATTTCAAAATTTCAAAATTTCAAAATTTCAAAATTTCAAAATTTCAAAATTTCAAAATTTCAAAATTTCAAAATTTCAAAATTTCGAAATTTCAAAATTTCAAAATTTCAAAATTTCAAAATTTCAAAATTTCAAAATTTCAAAATTTCAAAATTTCAAAATTTCAAAATTTCAAAATTTCAAATTTCAAAATTTCAAAATTTCAAAATTTCAAAACTTCAAAATTTCAAAATTTCAAAATTCCAAAATTTCAAAATTTCAAAATTTCAAAATTTCAAAATTTCAAAATTTCAAAATTTCAAAATTTCAAAATTTCAAAATTTCAAAATTTCAAAATTTCAAAATTTCAAAATTTCAAAATTCAAAATTTCAAAATTTCAAAATTTCAAAATTTCAAAATTTCAAAATTTCAAAATTTCAAAATTTCAAAATTTCAAATTTCAAAATTTCAAAATTTCAAAATTTCAAAATTTCAAAATTTCAAAATTTCAAAATTTCAAAATTTCAAAATTTCAAAATTTCAAAATTTCAAATGTCAAAATTTCCAAATTTCCAAATTTTCAAAATTTAAAAATTTCAAAATTATTTCAAAATTTGAAAATTTCAAAATTTGAAAATTTCAAAATTTCAAAATTTCAAAACTTCAAAATTTCAAAGTTTCAAAACTTTAAAATTTTAAAATTTCAAAATTTCAAAATTTCAAAACTTCAAAATTTCAAAGTTTCAAAACTTTAAAATTTTAAAATTTCAAAATTCCAAAATATCAAAATTTCAAAATTTCAAAATATCAGAAAATTTTGAAATTTAAAAATTTAAAAACTTCAAAATTTCAAAATTTTTATATTTCTAAATTTCAAAATTTCAAAATATCAGAAAATTTTGCAATTAAACATATTTTGAAAAATTCAAAATTTCAAAATTTCAAAATTGAAAAAAATTTTAAAATTTTGATATTTGGAATTTTAAAACCTTACAATTTTAAAGTTTCACAATTTTGAAATTTCAAATTTTTTAAATTCAAAATTTTAAAATTTTAAAATTTCAAAATTTCAAAATTTCAAAATTTCAAAATTTCAAAATTTCAAAATTTCAAAATTTCAAAATTTCAAAATTTCAAAATTTCAAAATTTCAAAATTTCAAAATTTCAAAATTTCAAAATTTCAAAATTTCAAAAATTCAAAATTTCAAAATTTCAAAAATTCAAAATTTCAAAATTTCGAAATTCCAAAATTAGAAAATTTCATATTATTAAAATTTCAAAATTTTTAAAATTTACAAATTTAAATATCTAAAAAACTCACAATCTGAAAAAATTTTAAAATTTAAAAATTTCAAAATATCAAAATTCAAAAATTCCGAAATTTTAAAATATCAGAATTTTAAAATTTCAAAATTTCAATATTTTAAAATTTCAAAATTTCAACATTTTAACATTTCAAAAATACAAAAATATAAAATTATGTAATTTCAAAATTTTGAAATTTCAAAATTTTAAGATTTTGAAATTCGGAATTTCAAAACTTTACAATTCTAAAATTTCAAAATTTTAAAATCTTTTAAAATCAAAATTTTAAAATCTTTTAAAATCAAAATTTTAAAATTTCAAAATTTTTAAATTTTTAAATTTGTAAGTTTCAAAATTTTAAAATTTTAAAATTTTAAAGTTTCAAAATTTTAAAATTTCCAAATTTCAAAATTTTAAAACTTTAAAATTAGAAAATTTCAAAATTTTGAAATTTCAAAATTGAAAAAAATTTTAAAATTTTGATATTTGGAATTTTAAAACTTTACAATTCTGAAGCTTCACAATTTTGAAATTTAAAATTTTTTAAATTCAAAATTTTAAAATTTCAAAATTTCAAAATTTCAAAATTTCAAAATTTCAAAATTTCAAAATTTCAAAATTTCAAAATTTCAAAATTTCAAAATTTCAAAATTTCAAAATTTCAAAATTTCAAAATTTCAAAATTTCAAAATTTCAAAATTTCAAAATTTCAAAATTCCAAAATTTCAAAATTTCAAAATTTCAAAATTTTAAAATTTCAAAATTTCAAAATTTCAAAATTTCAAAATTTCAAAATTTCAAAATTTCAAAATTTCAAAAATTCAAAATTTCAAAATTTCAAAATTTCAAAATTCCAAAGTTTCAAAATTTCAAAATTTCAAAATTTCAAAATTTCAAAATTTTAAAATTTCAAAATTTCAAAATTTCAAAATTTCAAAATTTCAAAATTTCAAAATTTCAAAATTTCAAAATCTCAAAATTTCAAAATTTCAAAATTTCAAAATTTCAAAATTTAAAAATTTCAAAATTTTTAAATTTCAAAATTTCAAGATTTCAAAATTTCAAAATTTCAAAATTTCAAAATTTTAAAATTTCAAAATTTCAAAATTTCAAAATTTTGAAATTTCAAAATTACACAATTTCAAAATTTCAAAATTTCAAAATTTCAAAATATAAAAAATTTCAAAATTTCAAAATTTCAAAACTTTAAAATTTCAAAACTTCAAAATTTAAAAATTTAAAAATTTCAAAATTTCAAAATTTCAAAATTTCAAAATTTCAAAATTTCAAAATTTCAAAATTTCAAAATTTCAAAATTTCAAAATTTCAAAATTTCAAAATTTCAAAATTTGAAAATTTCAAAATTTGAAAATTTGAAAATTTGAAAATTTCAAAATTTCAAAATTTCAAAATTTCAAAATTTCAAAATTTCAAAATTTGAAAATTTCAAAATTTCAAAATTTCAAAATTTTAAAATTTCAAAATTTCAAAATTTCAAAATTTCAAAATTTCAAAATTTCAAAATTTCAAAATTTCAAAATTTTAAAATTTCAAAATTTCAAAATTTCAAAATTTCAAAATTTCAAAATTTCAAAATTTCAAAATTTCAAAATTTCAAAATTTCAAAATTTCAAAATTTCAAAATTTCAAAATTTCAAAATTTCAAAATTTTACAATTTCAAAATTTCAAAATTTCAAAATTTCAAAATTTCAAAATTTTCAAAAATTAAAAAAATTTTGAAATTACATAATCTTATATTTTTGTATTTTTGAAATGTTAAAATGTTGAAATTTTGAAATTTTGAAATTTTAGAATATTGAAATTTTGAAATTTTGAAATTTTTAAATGCTGAAATTTTGAAATTTCGGAATTTTTGAATTTTGATATTTTGAAATTTTGAAATTTTAAAATTTTAAAATTTCAAAATCCTGAAATTTTGGTATTTTAAAGTTTTGAAACTTTAAGATTGTGAATTTTTTAGATTTTTAAATTTTTAAATTTTAAAATTTTTTGAATTTTGTAATTTTGTAATTTTCTAATTTTGAAATTTCGAAATTGTAAAATTTTGAATTTTTGAAATTTTGAAATTGTGAATTTTTGAAATTTTGAAATTTTAAAATTTTGAAATTTTGAAATTTTGAAATTTTGAAATTTTCAAATTTTGAAATTTTG
Source organism: Eristalinus aeneus (assembly GCA_955652365.1). NCBI lineage: Eukaryota > Metazoa > Arthropoda > Insecta > Diptera > Syrphidae > Eristalinus > Eristalinus aeneus. Next base: position 53,066 of record CATPCP010000049.1, read on the forward strand.
AAATTTTGAAATTTTTAAATTTTGAAATTCTGAAATTTTGAAATTTTGAAATTTTGAAATTCTGATATTTTGAAATTTGTAAATTTTAAAATTTTGAAATTTTGTACTTTTGAAATTTTGAAATTTTGAAATTTTAAAATTTTGAAATTTTGAGATTTTGAAATTTTGAAATTTTGAGATTTTGAAATTTTGAAATTTTGAAATTTTGAAGTTCTAAGACTTGGAATTTCAAGATTTTAAGATTCCAAATTTCAAAATTGTGAAATTTCAAATTTTTAAAATTCAAAATTTTAAAATTTCAAAATTTTAAAATTTTCTGATATTTTCAAATTTTAAAATTTAAAAATTTTGAAATTTTGAAGTTTTGAATTTTGAAATTTTGAAATTTTGAAATTTTGAAATTGTGAAATTTTGAAATTTTGAAATTTTGAAATTTTGAAATTTTGAAATTTTGAAATTTTGAAATTTTGAAATTTTGAAATTTTGAAATTTTGAAATTTTGAAATTTTGAAATCTTGAAATTTTGAAATTCAGCAATTTAGAAATTTTGAAGTTTTGAAATTTTGAAATTGTGAAATTTTGATATTTTGAAAATTTGGAAATTTTGACATTTTGAAATTTTGAAATTTTGAAATTTTGAAATTTTGAAATTTTGAAATTTTGAAATTTTGAAATTTTGAAATTTTGAAATTTTGAAATTTTGAAATATTAAAATTTTGAAATTTTGAAATTTGGAAATTTTGAAATTTTGAAATTTTGAAATTTTGAAATTTTGAAATTTTGAAATTTTGAAATTTTGAAATTTTGAAATTTTGAAATTTTGAAATTTTAAATTTTGAAATTTTGAAATTTTGAAATTTTGAAATTTTGAAATTTTGAAATTTTGAAATTTTGAAATTTTGGAATTTCGAAATTTTAAAATTTTGAAACTTTGAAATTTTGAAAGTTTGAAATTTTACAAATTTTAAAATTTCACAATTTCAAAAATTCAAAATTTCAAAATTTCAAAATTCCAAAATTTCAAAATTTCAAAATTTCAAAATTTCAAAATTTCAAAATTTCAAATTTCAAAATTTCAAAATTTCAAAATTTCAAAATTTCAAAATTTCAAAATTTCAAAATTTCAAAATCTCAAAATTTCAAAATTTCAAGATTTCAAAATTTCAAAATTTCAAAATTTCAAAATTTTAAAATTTCAAAATTTCAAAATTTCAAAATTTCAAAATTTCGAAATTTCGAAATTTCAAAATAACACAATTTCAAAATTTCAAAATTTCAAAATTTCAAAATTTTAAAATTTCAAAATTTCAAAATTTCAAAATTTCAAAATTTCAAAATTTCAAAATTTCAAAATTTCAAAATCTCAAAATTTCAAAATTTCAAAATTTCAAAATTTCAAAATTTCAAAATTTCAAAATTTCAAAATTTCAAAATTTCAAAATTTCAAAATTTCAAAATTTCAAAATTTTAAAATTTCAAAATTTCAAAATTTCAAAATTTCAAAATCTCAAAATTTCAAAATTTCAAAATTTCAAAATTTCAAAATTTCAAAATTTCAAAATTTCAAAATTTCAAAATTTCAAAATTTCAAAATTTCAAAATTTCAAAATTTCAAAATTTCAAAATTTCAAAATTTCAACATTTCAAAATTTCAAAATTTCAACATTTCAAAATTTCAAAATTTCTTAATTTCAAAATTTCAAAATTTCAAAATTTCACAATTTCAAAATTTCCAAATTTCAAAATTTCAAAATTTTAAAATTTAAAAATTTCATAATTTCAATATATCAAAATTTCAAAATTTCAAAATTTCAAAATTTCAAAATTTCAAAATTTAAAAATTTCAAAACCTCAAAATTTCAAAATTTCAAAATATCAAAATTTCAAAATTTCAAAATTTCAAAATTTCAAAATTTCAAAATTTCAAAATTTCAAAATTTCAAAATTTCAAAATTTCAAAATTTCAAAATTTCAAAATTTCAAAATTTCAAAATTTCAAAATTTCAAAATTTCAAAATTTCAAAATTTCAAAATTTCAAAATTTCAAAATTTCAAAATTTCAAAATTTCAAAATTTCAAAATTTCAAAATTTCAAAATTTCAAAATTTCAAAATTTCAAAATTTCAAAATTTCAAAATTTCAAAATTTCAAAATTTCAAAATTTCAAAATTTCAAAATTTCAAAATTTCAAAATTTCAAAATTTCAAAACTTCAAAATTTCAAAATTTCAAAATTCCAAAATTCCAAAATTTCAAAATTTCAAAATTTCAAAATTTCAAAATTTCAAAATTTCAAAATTTCAAAATTTCAAAATTTCAAAATTTCAAAATTTCAAAATTTCAAAATTTCAAAATTTCAAAATTTCAAAATTTCAAAATTTCAAAATTTCAAAATTTCAAAATTTCAAAATTTCAAAATGTCAAAATTTCCAAATTTTCAAAATTTCAAAATTTCAAAATTTCAAAATTTCAAAATTTCAAAATTTCAAATTTCAAAATTTCAAAATTTCAAATTTCAAAATTTCAAAATTTCAAAATTTCAAAATTTCAAAATTTCAAAATTTCAAAATTTCAAAACTTCAAAATTTCAAAGTTTCAAAACTTTAAAATTTTAAAATTTCAAAATTTCAAAATTTCAAAATTTCAAAATTTCAAAATTCCAAAATTTCAAAATTTCAAAATTTCAAAATTTCAAAATTTCAAAATTTCAAAATTTCAAAATTTCGAAACTTCAAAATTTCAAAGTTTCAAAACTTTAAAATTTTAAAATTTCAAAATTTCAAAATTTCAAAATTTCAAAATTTCAAAATTCCAAAATTTCAAAATTTCAAAATTTCAAAATATCAGAAAATTTTGAAATTTAAAAATTTAAAAACTTCAAAATTTCAAAATTTTTATATTTCTAAATTTCAAAATTTCAAAATATCAGAAAATTTTGAAATTAAACAAATTTTGAAAAATTCAAAATTTCAAAATTTCAAAATTTCAAAATTGAAAAAAATTTTAAAATTTTGATATTTGGAATTTTAAAACTTTACAATTCTAAAGTTTCACAATTTTGAAATTTAAAATTTTTTAAATTCAAAATTTCAAAATTTCAAAATTCCAAAATTTCAAAATTCCTCAATTTCAAAATTTTAAAATTTCAAAATTTCAAAATATCAAAATTCAAAAATTCCGAAATTTCAAAATTTCAGAATTTAAAAATTTTAAAATTTCAAAATTTCAAAATTTCAATATTTTAAAATTTCAACATTTCAACATTTTAACATTTCAAAAATACAAAAATATAAAATTATGTAATTTCAAAATTTCAAAATTTCAAAATTTCAAAATTTCAAAATTTCAAAATTTAAAAATTTCAAAATTTCAAAATTTCAAAATTTCAAAATTTCAAAATTTCAAAATTTTAAAATTTCAAAATTTCAAAATTTAAAAATTTCAAAATTTCAAAATCTCAAAATTTCAAAATTTCAAAATTTCAAAATTTCAAAATTTCAAAATTTCAAAATTTCAAAATTTCAAAATTTCAACATTTCAAAATTTCAAAATTTCAACATTTCAAAATTTCAAAATTTCTTAATTTCAAAGTTTCAAAATTTCAAAATTTCACAATTTCAAAATTTCCAAATTTCA
>CATPCP010000050.1:0-102336 GCA_955652365.1 Eristalinus aeneus
AAATTTTGAAATTTTAAAATATTGAAATTTTGAAATTCTGAAATTTTGAAATTTTAAAATTTTAAAATTTTGAAATTTTGAAATTTTGTTATTTTGAAGCTTTGATATTTTGAAATTTTGAAATTTTGAATTTTGAAATTTTGAAATTTTGAAATTTTGAAATTTTGAAATTTTGAAATTTTGAAATTTTGAAATTTTGAAATTTTGAAATTTGAAAATTTAGACATTTTGAAATTTTGAAATTTTGAAATTTTGAATTTTTGAAATTTTGAAATTTTGAAATTTTGAAATTTTGAAATTTTGAAATTTTGAAATTTTAAAATTTTGAAATTTTGAAATATTGAAATTTTGAAGCTTTGATATTTTGAAATTTTGAAATTTTGAAATTTTGAAATTTTGAAATTTTGAAATTGTGAAATTTTGAAGTTTTAAATTTTGAAATTTTAAAATATTGAAATTTTGAAATTTTGATAATTTGAAATTTTGAAGTTTTGAAATTTTAAAATTTTGAAATTTTGAAATTTAGAAATTTTTAAATTTTGAAATTTTGAAATTTTGAAATTTAAAATTTTGAAATTTTGAAATTTTGAAATTTTGTAATTTTGAAATTTTGAAATTTTGAAATTTTGAAATTTTGAAATTTTGAAATTTTAAAATTTTAAAATTTTGAATTTTGAAATTTTGCAATTTTGAAATTTTGAAATTTTGAAATTTTGAAATTTTGATATATTGAAATTTTGAAATTTCCAAATTTTGAAATTTTGAAATTTTGAAGTTTTAAAATTTTGAAATTTTGAAATTTTAAAATTTTGAAATTTAGAAATTTTGAAATTTTGAAATTTTGAAATTTTGAAATTTTGAAATTTTAAAGTTTTGAAAAATTGAAATTTTGAAATTTTGATAGTTTGAAATTTTGAAATTTTGAAATTTTGAAATTTTGAAATTTTGAAGTTTTGAAATTTTGAAATTTTGAAATTTTGAAATTTTAAAGTTTTGAAAATTGAAATTTTGATAGTTATAAATTTTGAAATATTGAAATATTGAAATTTTGAAATTTTGAAATCTTGAAATTTTGAAATTTTGAAATTTTGAAATTTTGAAATTTTGAAATTTTGAAATTTTGGAATTTTGAAATTTTGAAATTTTGAAATTTTGAAATTTTGAAATTTTGAAATTTTGAATTTAAAAATTTTGAAATTTTAAAATTTTGAAATTTTGAAATTTTGAAATTTAAAAATTTTGAAATTTTAAAATTTTGAAATTTTGAAATTTTAAAATTTTGAAAATTTGGAATTTTGAAATTTTGAAATTTTGAAATTTTGAACTTTTGACATTTTGAAATTTTGGAATTTGAAATTTTGAAATTTTGAATTTTGAAATTTTGAAATTTTGAAATTTTGAATTTTGAATTTTGAAATTTTGAAATTTTGAAATTTTGAAATTTTGAAATTTTGAAATTTTGAAGTTTTAAAATTTTGAAATTTTGAAATTTTAAATTTTGAATTTAGAAATTTTGAAATTTTGAAATTTTGAAATTTTGAAATTTTGAAATTTTGAAATTTTGAAATTTTGAAATTTTGAATTTTGAAATTTTAAAGTTTTGAAAAATTGAAATTTGAAATTTTGATAGTTTGAAGTTTTGAAATTTTGAAATTTTGAAATTTTGATATTTTGAAATTTTGAAATTTTGAAATTTTGAAATTTTGGAATTTTGAAATTTTGAAATTTTGAAATTTTAAAATTTTGAAATTTTGAAATTTTGAAATTTTGAAATTTTGAAATTTTGAAATTTTGAAATTTTGAAATTTAGAAATTTTGAAATTTAAAAATTTTGAATTTTGAATTTTGAAATTTTGAAATTTTGAAATTTTGTAATTTTGAAATTTTGAAATTTTGAAATTTTGAAATTTTGAAATTTTGAAATTTTGAAATTTTGAAATTTTGAAATTTTGAAATTTTGAAATTTTGAAATTTTGAAATTTTAAAATTTTAAAATTTTGAAATTTTAAAATTTTGAAATTTTGCAATTTTGAAATTTTGAAATTTTGAAATTTTGAAATTTTGATATATTGAAATTTTGCAATTTTGAAATTTTGAAATTTTGAAATTTTGATATATTGAAATTTTGAAATTTTCAAATTTTGAAATTTGAAATTTTGAAGTTTTAAAATTTTGAAATTTTAAAATTTTGAAATTTAGAAATTTTGAAATTTTGAAATTATGAAATTTTGAAATTTTGAAATTTTGAAATTTTGAAATTTGAAATTTTGAAATTTTAAATTTTGAAATTCAGAAATTTTAAAGTTTTGAAAATTGAAATTTTGAAATTTTGATAGTTTGAAATTTTAAATTTTGAAATTTTGAAATTTTGATATTTTGAAATTTTGAAATTTTGAATTTTGAGATTTTGAAATTTTGAGATTTTGAAATTTTGAAATTTTGAAATTTTAAAATTTTGAAATTTTGAAATTTTGAAATTTTGAGATTTTGAAATTTTGAGATTTTGAAATTTTGAAATTTTGAAATTTTAAATTTTGAAATTTTGAAATTTTGAAATTTTGAGATTTTGAAATTTTGAGATTTTGAAATTTTGAAATTTTGAAATTTTAAAATTTTGAAAATTTGGAATTTTGGAAATTTTGAAATTTTGAATATTGAAATTTTGAGATTTTGAAATTTTGAATTTTAAAATATTGAAATTTTGAAATTCTGAAATTTTGAAATTTTAAAAATTTAAAATTTTGAAATTTTGAAATTTTGTAATTTTGAAGCTTTGATATTTTGAAATTTTGAAATTTTGAAATTTTGAAATTTTGAAATTTTGAAATTTTGAAATTTTGAAATTTGGAAATTTAGACATTTTGAAATTTTGAAATTTTGAATTTTGAAATTTTGAATTTTTGAAATTTTGAAATTTGAATTTGAAATTTTGAAATTTTGAAATTTTGAAATTTTGAATTTTGAAATTTTGAAATTTTGAAATTTTGAAATTTTAAATTTGAAATTTTGAAATTTTGAATTTTGAGCTTTGATATTTTGAAATTTTGAAATTTTGAAATTTTGAAATTTTGAATTTTGAAATTTTGAATTTTGAATTTTGAATTTTGAATTTTGAAATTTTGAAATTTTGAAATTTGGAAATTTGGAATTTAGGAATTTTGGAATTTGGAATTTTAATTTTGAAACTTTAAATTTTGAAATTTTGAAATTTTGAAATTTTGAAATTTGAAATTTTGAAGTTTTAAAATTTTGAATTTTGAAATTTTAAATTTTGAAATTTAGAAATTTGAAATTTTGAATTTTGAAATTCGGAAATTTTGAAATTTTGAATTTTGAAATTTTGAAATTTTGATAGTTTGAAATTTTAAAATTTTGAAATTTTGAAATTTTGATATTTTGAAATTTTGAAATTTTGAAATTTTGAATTTTTGAAATTTTGAAATTTTGAAATTTTGGAATTTTGAAATTTTGAAATTTTGAAATTTTGAAATTTTGAAATTTTGAAATTTTGAAATTTTGAAATTTGAAATTTTGAAATTTGAAATTTTGAAATTTGAAATTTTGAAATTTTGAAATTTTGAAATTTTGAAATTTTGAAATTTTGAAATTTTGAAGTTTTAAAATTTGAAATTTTGAAATTTTAAAATTTTGAAATTTAGAAATTTTGAATTTTGAAATTTTGAAATTCGGAAATTTTGAAATTTTGAAATTTTGAAATTTTGAGATTTTGAAATTTTTAAATTTTGAATTTTAAAATTTTGAAATTTTGAAATTTTGAAATTTTGAAATTTTGAAATTTTGAAATTTTAAAATTTTGAAATTTTGAAATTTTGAAATTTTGAAACTTTGAAATTTTGAAATTTTGAAATTTCTAAATTTTGAAATTTTGAAATTTTGAAATTTGAAATTTTGAAATTTTGAAATTTTGAAATTTTGAAATTTTGAAATTTTGAAATTTTGAAATTTTGAAATTTTGAAATTTTAAAATTTTGAAATTTTGAAATTTTGAGATTTTGAAATTTTGAGATTTTGAAATTTTGAAATTTTGAAATTTTAAAATTTTGAAATTTTGAAATTTGGAATTTTGAAATTTTGAAATTTTGAAATATTGAAATTTTGAGATTTCGAAATTTTGAAATTTTAAAATATTGAAATTCTGAAATTTTGAAATTTTAAAATTTAAAATTTTGAAATTTTGAAATTTTGTAATTTTGAAGCTTTGATATTTGAATTTTGAAATTTGAAATTTTGAAATTTTGAAATTTTGAAATTTTGAAATTTTGAATTTTTGAAATTTTGAAATTTTGAAATTTTGAATTTTGAATTTTGAATTTTGAAATTTGAATTTTGAAATTTTGAAATTTTGAAATTTTAAAATTTTGAAATTTTGAAATTTTGAAATTTTGAAGCTTTGATATTTTGAAATTTTGAATTTTGAATTTTGAAATTTTGAAATTTTGAAATTTTGAAATTTTGAAATTTTGAAATTTGGAAATTTGGAAATTTAGACATTTTGAAATTTTGAAATTTTGAAATTTTGAACTTTAAAATTTTGAAATTTGAAATTTTGAAATTTTGAAATTTTAATTTTGAAGTTTTAAATTTTGAAATTTTGAATTTTAAATTTTGAAATTTAGAATTTTGAATTTTGAAATTTTGAAATTCGGAAATTTTGAATTTTGAAATTTTGAAATTTTGAAATTTTGAAATTTTGAAATTTTAAAGTTTTGAAAAATTGAAATTTTGAAATTTTGATAGTTTGAAGTTTTGAAATTTTGAATTTTGAATTTTGAATTTTGAATTTGAATTTTGAAATTTTGAATTTTGAAATTTTGAAATTTTGAAATTTGAATTTTTGAAATTTTGAAATTTTAAATTTTGAAATTTTGAAATTTTGAAATTTTGAAATTTTGAAATTTTGAAATTTTGAAATTTCGAAATTTTGAAATTTTGAAATTTTGAAATTTTGAAATTTTGAAGTTTTAAAATTTTGAAATTTTAAAATTTTGAAATTTTGAAATTTTGATAATTTGAAATTTTGAAGTTTTGAAATTTTAAAATTTTGAAATTTTGAAATTTAGAAATTTTGAAATTTTTAAATTTTGAAATTTTGAAATTTTGAAATTTAAAAATTTTGAAATTTTGAAATTTTGAAATTTTGAAATTTTGTAATTTTGAAATTTTGAAATTTTGAAATTTTGAAATTTTGAAATTTTGAAATTTTGAAATTTTAAAATTTTAAAATTTTGAAATTTTGAAATTTTGCAATTTTGAAATTTTGAAATTTTGAAATTTTGATATATTGAAATTTTGCAATTTTGAAATTTTGAAATTTTGAAATTTTGAAATTTTGAAATTTTGATATATTGAAATTTTGAAATTTTCAAATTTTGAAATTTTAAAATTTTGAAGTTTTAAAATTTTGAAATTTTGAAATTTTAAAATTTTGAAATTTAGAAATTTTGAAATTTTGAAATTATGAAATTTTGAAATTTTGAAATTTTGAAATTTTGAAATTTTGAAATTTTAAAGTTTTGAAAAATTGAAATTTTGAAATTTTGATAGTTTGAAATTTTAAAATTTTGAAATTTTGAAATTTTGAAATTTTGAAATTTTGAAATTTTGAAATTTTGAAATTTTGAAATTTTCAAATTTTGAATTTTGAAATATGGAAATTTTTAAAATTTTGAAATTTTTAAAATTCTGAAATTTTTAAAATTTGGAAGTTTTTAAAATTTTTAAATTAAGGTATTTTGGAATTTGATATTTTGAAATCTAAAAAATTTGAGGTTGTGAAATTATGAAATTTTGTAATTTTAAAGAAGTTTATGGTTTCACATACTCAAAATTTCAAAATATCAAAACGCCGATATATCAAAATTTAAAAATTGCCAGAAAATGCTATATTTTAAATTAGCCCAATTTCACAATTTCGCAAATTTAAAATTAAAAATTTAAAGATTTTAAATTTTCAAAACTTAAAAATTTCAAAACAATAAAATTTCAAAATTGCATAATTTCAAAATTTTAACATTCCAAAATTTCAGCATTTCAAAACTTAACGGTTTCAAAATAATAAAATTTCAAAATTGGATAATTCCAAAATTTGAAAAATCAAAATTTGAAAATCTTAAAATTTCAAAATTTAGAAATTTCAGAATATCAAAATTCCAAAGCTTAAAAATTTCAAAACAACAAAATTTCAAAATTGCATAATTTCAAAAATTTCAAAATTTCAGAATTTCTTTTCTTTTTTTCAAAATTTCAAACATTTAAATTTTCAAAATTTCAATATTCCAAAATTGCAAAATCTTAGAGTATCATGTTTCAAAATCTAAAAATTTCAAAATTTCATATTTTCAAAACTTTAAAAATTTCAAAACAATAAAATTTCAAAATTGCAATATTCCAAAATTTCAAAATTCCAAAATTTTAAAAATTTAAATTTCAATCTTAAAATTTCAATATTTCAAAATTTCAGAATATCAAAATTTCAAAATTTCAAAATTTAAAAATATTAAATATCAAAGCCAAAATTGAATCAATATTTCAATATTTCAAAATCTTAAAATATCAAATTTCAAAATTCAAAATATCAATATTTCAAAATTTTATAATTTCAAAATCTCAAAATTTTATATTCCAAAATCCCTAAATTTCAAAATTTCAAAACTTCAAAATTTAATGTTTTACAATTTCCAAATATCAAAATTTTCAAATGGGAAATTGTGAAATTGTGCAAATTTGAAATATCGCACTTTTTTGTTTTATTTTTAAGTTTTCAAATTGTAAAATTTTGAAATGTTGACCTTTTAATATTTTCGAATTTTAAGTGTGTGAAACCATAAAATTTTGATATTTTCGAATTTTGAAATTTTGAATTTTTAAATTTTTAAATTTTTAAATTTTGACGTTTTAAATTTTGGCGTTTTGGCAAATTTTAAATGTTAAAATATTAATACTTCAAAATATAGAAAGTTTAAAACTTTAAGCTTTCAAATGTCAACATTTCAAAGTTTGAAACTTTACAGAATTTCAATATTTCAAAATTTCAAATTTTAAAATATCAAAATTTAAACGTTCCAAAATTTAATTTATCTTAAATTTAAATTATATCTTTTTATATTGAAATTCTTAAATTTTTGAAATTTTTTGAAATTTCGAATTATTGAAATTTTAAAAATTTTAAATTTTGAAATCTCGAAGTTCTGGGATGTTGAAATTTGGGAATTTTAAAACATTGAGATATTAAAAATTGTGCAATTTTGAAAGTTTGGAATTTTGAAATATAAAATTTTGAAATATTGAAATATTAAAATTTTGAAATAATGGACGTTTGAAATTTTGAAAAATTTTAAGTTTTGAAATATTGAAATAATGCAATTTTGAAATTTTTGAAATTCTGAAGTTTTGAAATTTGTGTGAAACTCTAAAATTTTCATATTTTTAAATTTTGAAATTTTGAAACTATAATATTTGCAGCTTCGATATTTTCAGATATTTTGAAATTCTGAAAATTTTGAAATTTTTAAATTTTGAAATTTTGAAATACTAAAATTCTAAAATTTTGAAATGTTGGCATTTTAAATGTTTGAGTATCTGATGGCTTAAAATGCAACTTTCAAAACTTCAAAATTTCAAGATTTCAAAATTTCAATATATCAAAATTTCAAAATTTTAAAATTTCAAAATTTCAAAATCTTAAAATATCAAATTTCAAAATTCAAAATATCAATATTTCAAAATTTCATAATTTCAAAATCTCAAAATTTTAAATTTCAAAATCCCTAAATTTCAATATTTCAAAACTTCGAAATGGCGATGTTTCGGATTTGCACAACTTCAATTTTGCAATTTCAAAATTTTGGTAAATTTCAAAATGTCAAAGTTTCAAAATTTGAAATATCAAAAATTTTAAAACTTCAATATGGCGATATTTCGGATTTGCAAAACATTAATTTGGCAATTTTGAAATTTTTAAACTTTAAATTTTGAGATATTACAATGTAGACACTTCGATATTTCGATGTTTTCATATTTTAAAATTTGGAAATTTTGAATATGCGAAACTTTAAAATTTTAATATTTTGAAATTTTGAAATTTTAAGATTTGAAAATTATGAAATTGTGATATTGCGCAAAATTGAAATTTTCGAATTCTGGAATTTTAAACTTTATAATATCAGTATTTGAAAATATCAAAGTATTAAAATTTTAAACCCTCAAATGTCAGCATTTCAAAATAATAAAATTTCAAAATTGCTTAATTTAAAAATTTCAATTTCAGAGTTTCAAAATTTCAAAATATCGAAAATTTTAAAATTTCAAAATTACAGATTTTCAATATATCAAAATTTTAAAATTTCAAGACAATAAAATTTCAAAATTGCATAATATCGAAATTTGAAGCCTCAAAATGTTATATTTTAAAATATCAAAATTTCAACATTTCAATATTTAAATTATCTTAAATTAAAATTATATATTATTATGTTGAAATTCTCAAATTTTTAAATTTCGAAAAATTGAAATATTAAAAATTTGAAATTTTGAAATTTCAAAATTTGAAAAATTGAAATATTAAGATTTTAAAATTGTAAAATTTTGAAATTTCGAAATATTGAAATTTTGAAATATTGGACTTTTGTAATTTTGAAAAATTTCGAGATTTCAAATTTTTAGTTTAAATTTGCAGATATTTTAGCAATTCCAATTTTTTCCAATTTTTTAGCAATTCCAAAATAATAAAATTTCAAAATTTGAAAATATCAAAATTTAAAACCTTCAAAAGGTATTATATTGAAATTTCAAAATTTCATAATTTCAAAATCTCAAAATTTTGAATTTCGAAATCCCTACATTTCAAAATTTCAAAACTGCCATTTATCAAAATTTTAAAATGCGAAATTGTGCAAATTTGAAATAAAATTGCAAAAAAATTGAATTTTCAAATTTTAAATTTTGATGTTTTGAAGTTTTTAAATTTTGAGGTTTTGAAATTTTGGCGTTTTGGCAAATGTTAAACGTCAAAATATTAATACTTGAAAATATAAAAAGTTTAAAACTTTAAGCTTTCAAATGTCAACATTTCAAAGTTTCAAAATTACAGAATTTCAATATTTCAAAATTTCAAATTTTAAAATATCAAAATTTAAACGTTCCAAAATTTAATTTATTTCAAATTTAAATTATATCTTTTTATATTGAAATTCTTAAGTTTTGAAATTTTTTGAAATTTTGAAATATTGAAATTTTAAAAATTCTAAATTTTGAAATCTCGAAGTTCTGAAATGTTGAAATTTGGGAATTTTAAAACATTGAGATATTAAAAATTGTGCAATTTTGAAAATTTGGAATTTTGAAGTTTAAAATTTTGAAATATTGAAATATTAAAATTTTGGAATACTGGACGTTTGAAATTTTAAAAAATTTTAAGTTTTGAAATATTGAAATAATGCAATTTTGAAATTTTTGAAATTCTGAAGTTTTGAAATTTGTTTGAAACTTTAAAATTTTCATATTTTTAAATTTTGAAATTTTGAAACTATAATATTTGCAGCTTTGATATTTGCAGATATTTTGAAATTCTGAAAATTTTGAAATTTTGAAATTTTGAAATTTTGAAATACTGAAATCCTAAAATTTTGAAATGTAGGCATTTTAAATGTTTGAGTATCGGATGGCTTAAAATGTAAATTTCAAAACTTCAAAATTTCAATATTTCAAAACTTCATAATTTCAAAATCTCAAAATTTCAAAATGCCTAAATGCCTAAATCTCAACATTTCAAAACTTCCAAATAACGATATTTCGGATTTGCACAACTTCAATTTGGCAATTTCAAAATTTCGGTAAATTTCAAAATTTCAAAATGTCAAAGTTTCAGAATTTGAATACTTAAACTACAAAATGGCGATATTTCGGATTTGCAAAACATTAATTTAGCAATTTTGAAATTTTTAAACTTTAAATTTTGAGATATTACAATGTAGACACTTCGATATTTCGATGCTTTCATATTTTAAAATTTGGAAATTTTGAATATGTGAAACTTTAAAATTTTAACATTTTGAAATTTTGAAATTTTAATATTTGAAAATTATAAAATTTTAATTTTAAATTTTAATTTTAAACCTTATAATATCAATATTTGAAAGTATCAAAGTTTTAAAGTTTTAAACCTTCAAATGTCAAAATTTCAAAATTTCAAAATTGCTTTATTTAAAAATTTCAATATTTCAGAGTTTCAAAATTTCAAAATATCAAAATTTTAAAATTTCAAAATTACAGATTTTCAGTTTATGAAAATTTTTAACATTTCAAGACAATAAAATTCCAAAATTGCATAATATCGAAATTTGAAGTCTCAAAATGTTATATTTTAAAATATCAACATTTCAACAGTTCAAAATTTAAATTATCTTAAGTTTAAATTATATATTATTATGTTGAAATTCTCTAATTTTTAAATTTCGAAATATTGAAATATTAAAAATTTGAAATTTTGAAATTTTGAAGTTCTGAAATATTGAAATTTCTGAACTTTGAATTTTAGAATTTTGAAATTTCAAAATTTGAAAAACTAAAATATTAAAATTTTGAAATTGTAAAATTTTGAAATTTCGAAATATTGAAATTTTGAAAAATTTTTAGATTTCAAATTTTTAATTTAAATTTGCAGATATTTTAGCAGTTCCATTTTTTTTCAATTTTTTAGCAATTCCAATATAATAAAACTTCAAAATTGCATAATTTCAAAATTTGAAAATATCAAAATGTCAACATATCAAAATTTTAAAATTGCAAAAAAAATTAAATTTTCAAATTTTGAAATTATGCAATTTTGAAAATTTTAAAATTCTTAAATTTTGAAATTAGTCTGAAACTTTAAAATTTTCATATTTTCAAAATTTTGAAATTTTGATACTATAATATTTTTAAATTTGGGTGTTTTTAAATTTTTAAGGTCTGATATTTTGAGATTTTAAAATTTTGAAATTTTGGGTTTTCAAATTTATAAATTGTTCAAAAAAATCCTCAAAATTTGCAGATATTTTGAAACTTTGAAAATTTTGAAAATTTTTAATTTTGATATTTTAAAATACCGAAATTCTAAAATTTTGAAATGTTGGCATTTTAAATGTTTGAATATCTGATGGCTTAAAATTTCAAGATTTCAAAATTTTAATATATCAAAACTTTAAAATTTCAAAATCTTAAAATATCAAGTTTCAAAATTCAAAATATCAATACTTCAAAATTTCGACATCTTAAAATATCAAATTTCTAAATTCAAAACATCAAAATTTTAAAATATCAAATTTTTAAATAATAATAATTTCAAAATCTCAAAATTTCAAATTTCAAAATATCAAATTTCAAAATCCCTACATTTAGAAATTTCAAACTTTTCAAGGTTTCAAAATATCAAAACTTCAAAATTTTAAGCTTAATAATTCAAAATTGCCAAATATCAAAATTCTAAATTTGCGAAATTGTGCAAATTTGAAATATCGCATTTTTTTGCAAATGATTTTTTTAATGTTGAAATTATGCAATTTTGAAATTTTACTATTTTGAAATTGTGAAGTTTTGAAATGTTGAAATTATTATGATTATTATATAAATTTCGATATTTCGAAAATTTGAAATTTTAAAATTTTGACGTTTTTAATTTTGAAATCTGATATTTTAAGACTTTGAAATTTGGAGATTTTAAAATATTGAAATTTTGGAATTTTGTAGTTATATTTTTAAGGTAAAAATTTTAAAATTTTAAGCCTTCAAATATTCAAACGTTTAAAATGCCAGCATTTCACGATTTTTGCATTTCAATACTTCAAAAGTTCAAAATGCTCAGAATTTCAAAAGTTCGAATTTTGACAATATAAAAATTTGAAACCTCAAAATTTCAAAATTTCAAGATTTTACAATATCAAATTTCAACATATCAAAATTTCAAAATTTCAACATTCCAAAATTTCAAAACTTTAAAACTTGAAAGTTTCAATACAATAAAATTTCAAAATTTCAAAGCTTCAAAATTTCAAAATTTCAGAATTTCAAAATTTTAAAATTGCAAAATGTCAAAATTTCAAAATTTCAAATTTCAAAATTTTACTATTTCAAAATTTGAAAAATCAAAATTTCAAAATTGTAAAACTTTCAAAATTTCAAAAATTCAAAATTTCAATATTTCAGAATTTCAAAATTTTAAAATTTCTAAATTTTAAAACTTCAAAAATTCAAAACTTAAAAATTCAAAAATTTCAGAATTTCAAAATTTTAAAATATTAAATTTCAAAACCTCAACATTTCAACATTTCAAAACTTAGCAATTCCAAAATAATAAAATTTCAAAATTGCATAATTTCAAAATTTGAAAATTCATTTGCAAACAAATTGCGATATTTTAAATTTGCACAATTTCACAATTTCACACATTTAGAATTTTGATATTTGGCAATTTTGAATTTCTAAACTTTAAATTTTGAAGTTTCGAAATTTGATTTTGAAATTTTTAAATTTTAAAAAGTTTGAAATTTCGAAATGTAGAGACCTTGAAA
Source organism: Eristalinus aeneus (assembly GCA_955652365.1). Lineage (NCBI taxonomy): Eukaryota > Metazoa > Arthropoda > Insecta > Diptera > Syrphidae > Eristalinus > Eristalinus aeneus. The sequence goes on from CATPCP010000050.1 coordinate 12,567, forward strand.
TTTCATATTTTGAAATTTAAAACTTAGAAATTTTGAAATTTTGGAATTTCGATATTTTAAAAATTTGAAATTTTAAAATTTTGAAATTTCGAAATGTAAAAATTTTGAAATTTTATATTTTGAAATTAAAAATTTTATATTTTGAAATTACGAAACTTTTGAAACATCTATATTTTAAAAATTTTAATGCTAAAATTTTGATGTTTTGGATTTTGAAATTCGATATTTTATTATTTTGAAATTTTGAAATTTTGAAATATTGAAATTTTGAAATTTTGAAATTTTGAAATTTTCAAATTTTGAATTTTGAAATTTTGAAATTTTTAAAATTTTGAAATTTTTAAAATTTGGAAATTTTTAAAATTTTTAAATTAAGGGATTTTGGAATTTGATATTTTGAAATCTAAAAAATTTGAGATTGTCAAATTATGAAATTTTGTAATTTTAAAGAAGTTTATGGTTTCACATACTCAAAATTTCAAAATATCAAAACGTCGATATATCAAAATTTCAAAATTGAAAGAAAATGCTATATTTTAAATGAGCCCAATTTCACAATTTCGCAAATTTAAAATTAAAAATTTTAAGATTTTAAATTTTCAAATCTTAAAAATTTCAAAACAATAAAATTTCAAAATTGCATAATTTTAACATTCCAAAATTTCAGCATTTCAAAACTTAACAGTTTCAAAATAATAAAATTTCAAAATTGGATAATTCCAAAATTTGAAAAATCAAAATTTGAAAATCTTAAAATTTCAAAATTTTGAAATTTCAGAATATCAAAATTCCAAAGCTTAAAAATTTCAAAACAACAAAATTTCAAAATTGCATAATTTCAAAAATTTCAAAATTTTAAAATTTCAGAATTTCTTTTCTTTTTTTCAAAATTTCAAACATTTACATTTTCAAAATTGCAATACTCCAAAAGTCCAAAATTGCAAAATTTTAAAGTATCATGTTTCAAAATCTAAAAATTTCAGAATTTCATATTTTCAAAACTTTAAAAATTTCAAAACAATAAAATTTCAAAATTCCAATATTCCAAAATTTCTAAACTTAACAATTTCAAAAAAATAGAATTTCAAAATTCCAAAATTTTAAAAATTTAAATTTCAATCTTAAAATTTCAATATTTCAAAATTTCAGAATATCAAAATTTCAAAATTTCAAAATTATTATATATTATTATTATATATAATTAATTCCAAATATTAAATATCAAAACCAAAATTGAATCAAAATTTCAATATTTCAAAATCTTAAAATATCAGATTTCAAAATTCAAAATATCAATATTTCAAAATTTCATAATTTCAAAATCTCAAAATTTTATATTCCAAAATCCCTAAATTTCAAAATTTCAAAACTTCAAAATTTAATTTTTTACAATTTCCAAATATAAAAATTTTCAAATGGGAAATTGTGAAATTGTGCAAATTTGAAATATCGCACTTTTTTGCAATTTTTAAGTTTTCAAATTGTGAAATTTTGAAATTTTGATATGTTGACATTTTAATATTTTCGAATTTTAAGTGTGTGAAACCATAAAATTTTGATATTTTCGAATTTTGAAATTTTGAATTTTTAAATTTTTAAAATTTTAAATTTTGAGGTTTTGAAATTTTGGCGTTTTGGCAAATTTTAAATGTTAAAATATTAATACTTCAAAGTTTAAAACTTTAAGCTTCCAAATGTCAACATTTCAAAGTTTGAAACTCTACAGAATTTCAATATTTCAAAATTTCAAATTTTAAAATATCAAAATTCCAACATACCAAAATTTAAACCATCTTTAATTTAAATTATATCTTATTATATTGAAATTCTTAAGTTTTGAAATTTTTTGAAATTTCGAAATATTGAAATTTTAAAAATTTTAAATTTTGAAATCTCGAATTTCTGGAATTTTGAAATTTGGGAATTTTAAAACATTGAGAACTTGAAGTTGTACAATTTTGGAATTTTGGAATTTTGAAATTTCAAAATTTGAAATACTGAAATATTAAAATTTTGAAGTATTGGAAATTTCGAAAAATTTTGAGTTTTCAAATTTTGAAATTATGCAATTTTTGAAATTCTCAAGTTTTGAAATTTGTGTGAAACTTGAAATTTCGAAACTATAATATTTTTAAATTTTTAAATTTAAGTTTATGTTTTTAAATTTTTAAGGTTTGAAATTTCGAAATTTTAAAATTTTGAAATTTTGAGTTTTCAAATTTATAAATTGTGCAACTTCAAAATTTGCAGATATTTTGATATTCTAAAAATTTTGAAATTTTTTAATTTTGATATTTTAAAATACCGAAATTCTAAAATTTTGAAATGTTGGCATTTTAAATGTTTGAATATCTGATGGCTTAAAATGTAAACTTCAAAACTTCAAAATTTCAAGATTTCAAAATTTTAATATATCAAAACTTCAAAATTTCAAAATCTTAAAATATCAAGTTTCAAAATTCAAAATATCAATACTTCAAAATTTCGACATATTAAAATATCAAATTTCAAAATTCAAAACATCAAAATTTCAAAATATCAAATTTTTAAAATATCGAAATTTAAAAATTTCATAATTTCAAAATCTCAAAATTTCGCATTTCAAAATATCAAATTTCAAAATCCCTACAATTAGAAATTTCAAACTTTTCAAGGTTTCAAAATATCAAAACTTCAATATTTAAAGTTTAATAATTCAAAATTGCCAAATATCAAAATTCTAGATTTGCGAAATTGTGCAAATTTGAAATATCGCATTTTTTTGCATATGATTTTTTTAATTTTGAAATTATGCAATTTTGAAATTTTACTATTTTGAAATGTTGAATTTATTATGGTTATTGTATATTATTAAAAATCTTAATTATTGAAGTTTTGAAATTTTGAAATTTCGAAATTTTAAAATTTTAAAATTTTAAAATTTTGAAATTTTGAAATTTAGGGATTTTGAAATTTTGAAATTTAGGGATTTGGAAATTTGATATTTTAAAATTTAAAAATTTTCAAATTTTCAAATTTTGAAATATTGAAATTCTGAAATTTTTAAATTTTTAAATTTTGAAGGTTTGAAATTTTAAAATTTTGAAATGCTGAGTTTTCAAATTTTGAAATTTTAAATTTGTGAAATTTTGAAATTTTAATATTGTGACATTTTGAAATTTTAAAATTGTGAAATTTTGAAAATTGAAATTTTAAAATTTTGAAATTTCGAAATTTTATTGTTTTGAAATTTTAAATTTATTATAATATTTTGAAATAAAAATAATAAAATTTTGAAATTTTAAACGCCAAAATATCAATACTTAAAAATATAAGAATTTGAAAAATTTAGGCTTTCAAATGTCAACATTTAAAAGTTTTAAAATTACAGAATTTCAATATTTCAAAATTTCAAATATTAAAATATCAAAATTTCAACGTACCGAAATTTAATTTATCTTTAATTTAAATTATATCTTTTTATATTGAAATTCTTAAGTTTTGAAATTTTTTGAAATTTCGAAATATTGAAATTTTAAAAATTTTAAATTTTAAAATCTCGAAGTTCTGAAATGTTGAAATTTGGGAATTTTAAAACATTGAGATATTAAAAATTGTGCAATTTTGAAAATTTGGAATTTTGAAATTTAAAATTTTATATTTTGAAATTATGAAATTTTGAAACTTCTATATCTTAAAAATTTGAAAGCTAAAATTTTGATGTTTTGGATTTTGAGATTCGATATTTTATGATTTTGAAATTTTGAAATTTTAAAATATTGAAATTTTGAAATTTTGAAATTTTGAAATTTTCAAATTTTGAATTTTGAAATTTTTAAATATTTAAAATTTTTAAATTTTTAAAATTTTGAAATTTTTAAAATTTGGAAATTTTTAAAATTTTTAAATTAAGGGATTTTGGAATTTGATATTTTGAAATCTAAAAAATTTGAGATTGTGAAATTACGAAATTTTGTAATTTTAAAAGAAGTTTATGGTTTCACATACTCAAAATTTCAAAATATCAAAACGTCGATATATCAAAATTTCAAAATTGCCAGAATATGCTATATTTTAAATTTGCCCAATTTCACAATTTCGCAAATTTAAAATTAAAAATTTAAAGATTTTAAATTTTCGAAACTTAAAAATTTCAAAACAATAAAATTTCAAAATTGCATAATTTCAAAATTTTAACATTCCAAAATTTCAGCATTTCAAAGCTTAACAGTTTCAAAATAATAAAATTTCAAAATTGGATAATTCTAAAATTTGAAAAATCAAAATTTGAAAATCTTAAAATTTCAAAATTTTGAAATTTCAGAATATCAAAATTCCAAAGCTTAAAAATTTCAAAACAACAAAATTTCAAAATTGCATAATTTCAAAAATTTCAAAATTTCAAAATTTCAAAATTTCAGAATTTCTTTCCTTTTTTTCAAAATTTCAAACATTTAAATTTTCAAAATTTCAATATTCCACAAGTCCAAAATTGCGAAATTTTAAAGTATCATGTTTCAAAATCTAAAAATTTCAAAATTTCATATTTTCAAATCTTTAAAAATTTCAAAACAATAAAATTTCAAAATTGTAATATTCCTAAATTTCTAAACTTAACAATTTCAAAAAAATAAAATTTCAAAATTCCAAAATTTTAAAAATTTAAATATCAATCTTAAAATTTCAATATTTCAAAATTTCAGAATATCAAAATTTCAAAATTTAAAAATATTAAATATCAAAGCCAAAATTGAATCAAAATTTCAATATTTCAAAATCTTAAAATATCAAATTTCAAAATTCAAAATATCAATATTTCAAAATTTTATAATTTCAAAATCTCAAAATTTTATATTCCAAAATCCCTAAATTTCAAAATTTCAAAACTTCAAAATTTAATGTTTTACAATTTCCAAATATCAAAATTTTCAAATGGGAAATTGTGAAATTGTGCAAATTTAAATATCGCACTTTTTTGCAATTTTTAAGTTTTCAAATTGTGAAATTTTGAAATGTTGACATTTTAATATTTTCGAATTTTAAGTTTGTGAAACCATAAAATTTTGATATTTTCGAATTTTGAAATTTTGAATTTTTAAATTTTTAAATTTTTAAATTTTGACGTTTTGAAATTTTGGCGTTTTGGCAAATTTTAAATGTTAAAATATTAATACTTCAAAATATAGAAAGTTTAAAACTTTAAGCTTTCAAATGTCAACATTTCAAAGTTTGAAACTTTACAGAATTTCAATATTTCAAAATTTCAAATTTTAAAATATCAAAATTTAAACGTTCCAAAATTTAATTTATCTTAAATTTATATTATATCTTTTTATATTGAAATTCTTAAGTTTTGAAATTTTTTGAAATTTCGAATTATTGAGATTTTAAAAATTTTAAATTTTGAAATCTCGAAGTTCTGGGATGTTGAAATTTGGGAATTTTAAAACATTGAGATATTAAAAATTGTGCAATTTTGAAAATTTGGAATTTTGAAATTTAAAATTTTGAAATATTGAAATATTAAAATTTTGAAATACTGGACGTTTGAAATTTTGAAAAATTTTAAGTTTTGAAATATTGAAATAATGCAATTTTAAAATTTTTGAAATTCTGAAATTTTGAAATTTGTGTGAAACTTTAAAATTTTCATATTTTTAAATTTTGAAATTTTGAAACTATAATATTTGCAGCTTCGATATTTGCAGATATTTTGAAATTCCGACAATTTTGAAATTTTTAAATTTTGAAATTTTGAAATACTGAAATTCTAAAATTTTGAAATGTTGGCATTTTAAATGTTTGAGTATCTGATGGCGTAAAATGCAAATTTCAAAACTTCAAAATTTCAAGATTTCAAAATTTCAATATATCAAAATTTCAAAATTTTAAAATTTCAAAATTTCAAAATCTTAAAATATCAAATTTCAAAATTCAAAATATCAATATTTCAAAATTTCATAATTTCAAAATCTCAAAATTTTAAATTTCAAAATCCCTAAATTTCAATATTTCAAAACTTCGAAATGACGATGTTTCGGATTTGCACAAATTCAATTTTGCAATTTCAAAATATTGGTAAATTTCAAAATTTTAAAATGTCAAAGTTTAAAAATTTGAAATCTCAAAAATTTTAAAACTTCAAAATGGCGATATTTCGGATTTGCAAAACTTTAATTTGGCAATTTACACTTAAAATTTTGAGATATTACAATGTAGACACTTCGATATTTCGATGTTTTCATATTTTAAAATTTGCAAATTTTGAATATGCGAAACTTTAAAATTTTAATATTTTGAAATTTTGAAATTTTAAGATCTGAAAATTATGAAATTGTGAAATTGCGCAAAATTGAAATTTTCGAATTCTGGAATTTTAAACTTTATAATATCAATATTTGAAAATATCAAGGTTTTAAAATTTTAAACCTTCAAATGTCAGCATTTCAAAATAATAAAATTTCAAAATTGCTTAATTTAAAAATTTCAAAATTTCAGAGTTTCAAAATTTCAAAATATGAAAAATTTTAAAATTTCAAAATTACAGATTTTCAATATATCAAAATTTTAAAATTTCAAGACAATAAAATTTCAAAATTGCATAATATCGAAATTTGAAGCCTCAAAATGTTATATTTTAAAATATCAAAATTTCAACATTTCAAAATTTAAATTATTTAAATTATCTTTAATTAAAATTATATATTATTATGTTGAAATTCTCAAATTTTTAAATTTCGAAAAATTGAAATATTAAAAATTTGAAATTTTGAAATTTCAAAATTTGAAAAATTGAAATATTAAGATTTTAAAATTGTAAAATTTTGAAATTTCGAAATATTGAAATTTTGAAATATTGGACTTTTGTAATTTTGAAAAATTTCGAGATTTCAAATTTTTAGTTTAAATTTGCAGATATTTTAGCAATTCCAATTTTTTTCAATTTTTTAGCAATTCCAAAATAATAAAATTTCAAAATTTGAAAATATCAAAATTTAAAACCTTCAAAAGGTATTATATTGAAATTTCAAAATTTTATAATTTCAAAATCTCAAAATTTTGAATTTCGAAATCCCTACATTTCAAAATTTCAAAACTGCCATTTATCAAAATTTTAAAATGTGAAATTGTGCAAATTTGAAATAAAATTGCAAAAAAATTGAATTTTCAAATTTTAAATTTTGATGTTTTGATGTTTTTAAATTTTGAGGTTTTGAAATTTTGGCGTTTTGGCAAATGTTAAACGTCAAAATTTTAATACTTGAAAATATAAAAAGTTTAAAACTTTAAGCTTCCAAATGTCAACATTTCAAAGTTTCAAAATTACGGAATTTCAATATTTCAAAATTTCAAATTTTAAAATATCAAAATTTATACGTTCCAAAATTTAATTTATCTTAAATTTAAATTATATCTTTTTATATTGAAATTCTTAAGTTTTGAAATTTTTTGAAATTTTGAAATATTGAAATTTTAAAAATTTTAAATTTTGAAATCTCGAAGTTCTGAAATATTGAAATTTGGGAATTTTTAAACATTGAGATATTAAAAATTGTGCAATTTTGAAAATTTGGAATTTTGAAATTTAAAATTTTGAAATATTGAAATATTAAAATTTTGGAATACTGGACGTTTGAAATTTTGAAAAATTTTAAGTTTTGAAATATTGAAATAATGCAATTTTGAAATTTTTGAAATTCTGAAGTTTTGAAATTTGTGTGAAACTTTAAAATTTTCATATTTTTAGATTTTAAAATTTTGAAACTATAATATTTGCAGCTTCGATATTTGCAGATATTTTGAAATTCTGAAAATTTTGAAATTTTTTAATTTTGAAATACTGAAATTCTAAAGTTTTGAAATGTTGGCATTTTAAATGTTTGAGTATCTGATGGCTTAAAATGCAAATTTCAAAACTTCAAAATTTCAAGATTTCAAAATTTCAATACATCAAAATTTCAAAATTTTAAAATTTCAAAATCTTAAAATATCAAATTTCAAAATTCAAAATATCAATATTTCAAAATTTCATAATTTCATAATCTCAAAATTTTAAATTTCAAAATGCCTAAATCTCAACATTTCAAAACTTCCAAATAACGATATTTCGGATTTGCACAACTTCAATTTGGCAATTTCAAAATTTCGGTAAATTTCAAAATTTCAAAATGTCTAAGTTTCAAAATTTGAATACTTAAAAATTTCAAAACTTCAAAATGGCGATATTTCGGATTTGCAAAACATTAATTTGGCAATTTTTAAATTTTTAAACTTTAAATTTTGAGATATTACAATGTAGTCACTTCGATATTTTGATGCTTTCATATTTTAAAATTTGGAAATTTTGAATATGTGAAACTTTAAAATTTTAACATTTTGAAATTTTGAAATTTTAAGATTTGAAAATTATGAAATTGTAAAATTGCGCAAATTTGAAATTTTCGAATTCTAAAATTTTAAACCTTATAATATCAATATTTGAAAGTATCAAAGTTTTAAAATTTTAAACCTTCAAATGTCAACATTTCAAAATTTCTAAATTTCAAAACTTAATAATTTCAAAATAATAAAATTTCAAAATTGCTTAATTTACAAATTTCAATGTTTCAGAGTTTCAAAATTTCAAAATATCAAAATTTTAAAATTTCAAAATTACAGATTTTCAATTTATGAAAATTTTTAACATTTCAGGACAATAAAATTCCAAAATTGCATAATATCGAAATTTGAAGCCTCAAAATGTTATATTTTAAAATATCAAAATTTCAACATTTCAAAATTTAAATTATCTTAAGTTTAAATTATATATTATTATGTTGAAATTCTCAAATTTTTAAATTTCGAAATATTAAAATATTAAAAATTTGAAATTTTGAAATTTTGAAATTTTGAAGTTCTGAAATATTGAAATTTCTGAATTCTGAATTTTAGAATTTTGAAATTTCAAAATTTGAAAAATTGAAATATTAAAATTTTGAAATTTCGAAATATTGAAATTTTGAAAAATTTTGAGATTTCAAATTTTTAATTTAAATTTTCAGATATTTTAGCAATTCCAATTTTTTTCAATTTTTTAGCAATTCCAATATAATAAAACTTCAAAATTGCATAATTTCAAAATTTGAAAATATCAAAATTTAAAAACTTCAAAAGTTTAAAATATTGAAATTTCAAAATTTCATAATTTCAAAATCTCATTTCGAAATTTCGTTACTGCCAAATATCAAAATTTTAAAATGTGTTTTTTCCAATTTTGAAATTTTGATGTGTTGAAATTGGAATTTTGGACATGTGAAACCATAAAATTTTGATATTTCAAATATTGAAAATTTGATATTTTGAAATATCAAAATATTAGAGTTTCGAAATTTCAAAATTTCAAAATATCAAAATGTCAACATATCAAAATCTTAAAATTGAAAAAAAAATGAATTTTCAAACTTTAAATTTTGATGTTTTGATATGTTTACATTTTTAAATTTTGAGGTTTTGAAATTTTGGCGTTTTGGCAAATTTTAAACGTTAAAATATTAATACTTGAAAATATAAAAATTTTAAAACTTTAAGCTTTCAAATGTCAACGTTTCAAAGTTTCAAAATTACAGAATTTCAATATTTCAAAATTTCAAATTTTAAAATATCAAAATTCCAACACACCAAAATTTAAACAATCTTAAATCTAAATTATATCTTATTATATTGAAATTCTTAAGTTTTGAAACTTTTTGAAATTTCGAAATATTGAAATTTTAAAAATTTGAAATTTTGAAATCTCGAATTTCTGAAATGTTGAAATTTGGGAATTTTAAAACATTGAGAACTTGAAGTTGTGCAATTTTGGAATCTTGGAATTTTGAAATTAAAAATTTTGAAATATTGAAATATTAAAATTTTGAAATAGTGGACGTTTGAAATTTTGAAATATTGAAATTATGCAATTTTGAAATTTTTGAAATTCTGAAGTTTTGAAATTTGTGTGAAACTTTAAAATTTTCATATTTTTAGATCTTAAAATTTTGAAACTATAATATTTGCAGCTTCGATATTTGCAGATATTTTGAAATTCTGAAAATTTTGAAATTTTTTAATTTTGAAATACTGAAATTCTAAAGTTTTGAAATGTTGGCATTTTAAATGTTTGAGTATCTGATGGCTTAAAATGCAAATTTCAAAACTTCAAAATTTCAAGATTTCAAAATTTCAATACATCAAAATTTCAAAATTTTAAAATTTCAAAATCTTAAAATATCAAATTTCAAAATTCAAAATATCAATATTTCAAAATTTCATAATTTCATAATCTCAAAATTTTAAATTTCAAAATGCCTAAATCTCAACATTTCAAAACTTCCAAATAACGATATTTCGGATTTGCACAACTTCAATTTGGCAATTTCAAAATTTCGGTAAATTTCAAAATTTCAAAATGTCAAAGTTTCAAAATTTGAATACTTAAAAATTTCAAAACTACAAAATGGCGATATTTCGGATTTGCAAAACACTAATTTGGCAATATTGAAATTTTTAAACTTTAAATTTTGAGATATTACAATGTAGACACTTCGATATTTCGATGCTTTCATATTTTAAAATTTGGAAATTTTGAATATGTGAAACTTTAAAATTTTAACATTTTGAAATTTTGAAATTTTAAGATTTGAAAATTATGAAATTGTAAAATTGCGCAAATTTGAAATCTTCGAATTCTAAAATTTTAAACCTTATAATATCAATATTTGAAAATATCAAAGTTTTAAAATTTTAAACCTTCAAATGTCAACATTTAAAAATTTCCAAATTTCAAAACTTAATAAATTCAAAATAATAAAATTTCAAAATTGCTTAATTTAAAAATTTCAATATTTCAGACTTTCAAAATTTCAAAATATCAAAATTTTAAAATTTCAAAATTACAGATTTTCAGTTTATGAAAATTTTTAACATTTCAAGACAATAAAATTCCAAAATTGCATAATATCGAATTTTTAAGCCTCAAAATGTTATATTTTAAAATATCAAAATTTCAACAGTTCAAAATTTAAATTATCTTAAGTTTAAATTATATATTATTATGTTGAAATTCTCAAATTTTTAAATTTCGAAATATTGAAATATTAAAAATTTGAAATTTTGAAATTTTGAAATTTCGAATTTCTGAAATATTGAAATTTCTGAATTTTGAATTTTAGAATTTTGAAATTTCAAAATTTGAAAAACTAAAATATTAAAATTTTGAAATTGTAAAATTGTGAAATTTCGAAATATTGAAATTTTGAAAAATTTTGAGATTTCAAATTTTTAATTTAAATTTGCAGATATTTTAGCAATTCCAATTTTTTTCAATTTTTTAGCAATTCCAATATAAAAAAACTTCAAAATTGCATAATTTCAAAATTTAAAAATATCAAAATTTAAAAGCTTCAAAAGTTTAAAATATTGAAATTTCAAAATTTCATAATTTCAAAATCTCAAAATTTTAAATTTCAAAAACCTACATTTCGAAATTTCGTAACTGCCAAATATCAAAATTTTAAAATGTGAAATTGTGCAAATTTGAAATATCGCATTTTTTCCAATTTTGAAATTTTGATGTGTTGACATTTTGATATTTTGAAATTTTGGATATGTGAAACCATAAAATTTTGATATTTTCAAATATTGAAAATTTGATATTTTGAAATATCAAAATATTATAGTTTCGAAATTTCAAAATTTCAAAATATCAAAATGTCAACATATCAAAATTTTAAAATTGCAAAAAAAATTGAATTTTCAAACTTTAAATTTTGATGTTTTGGTATGTTTACATTTTTAAATTTTGAGGTTTTGAAATTTTGGAGTTTTGGCAAATTTTAAACGTTAAAATATTAATGCTTGAAAATATAAAAATTTTAAAACTTTAAGCTTTCAAATGTCAACATTTCAAAGTTTCAAAATTACAGAATTTCAATATTTCAAAATTTCAAATTTTAAAATATCAAAATTCCAACACAACAAAATTTAAACTATCTTAAATCTAAATTATATCTTATTATATTGAAATTCTTAAGTTTTGAAACTTTTTGAAATTTCGAAATATTGAAATATTAAAATTTTAAAATATTGGACATTTGAAATTTCGAAAAATTTTGAGTTTACAAATTTTGAAATTATGCAATTTTGAAATTTTTGAAATTCCTAAATTTTGAAATTAGTGTGAAACTTTAAAATTTTCATATTTTCAAATTTTGAAATTTTGATACTATAATATTTTTAAATCTGGAAGTTTTTAAATTTTTAAGGTCTGAAATTTTGAAATTTTAAGTTTTCAAATTTATAAATTGTTCAAAAAAATCTTCAAATTTGCAGATGTTTTGAAACTTTGAAAATTTTGGAAATTTTTAATTTTGATATTTTAAAATACCGAAATTCTAAAATTTTGAAATGTTGGCATTTTAAATGTTTGAATATCTGTTGGCTTAAAATGTAAATTTCAAAACTTCAAAATTTCAAGATTTCAAAATTTTAATATATCAAAACTTCAAAATTTCAAAATCTTAAAATATCAAGTTTCAAAATTCAAAATATCAATACTTCAAATTTTCGACATCTTAAAATATCAAATTTCTAAATTCAAAACATCAAAATTTTAAAATATCAAATTTTTAAAATATCGAAATTTAAAAATTTCATAATTTCAAAATCTCAAAATTTCAAATTTCAAAATATCAAATTTCAAAATCCCTACATTTAGAAATTTCAAACTTTTCAAGGTTTCAAAATATCAAAACTTCAAAATTTAAAGTTTTATAATTCAAAATTGCCAAATATCAAAATTCTAAATTTGCGAAATTGTGCAAATTTGAAATATCGCATTTTTTTGCAAATAATTTTTTTAATTTTGAAATTATGCAATTTTGAAATTTTACTATTTTGAATTTGTGAAGTTTTGAAATATTGAAATTATTATGATTATTATATATTATGAAAAATTTTAATTATTGAAGTTTTGAAATTTTAAAATTGTGAAATTTTGAAATTTTAAAATTGTGAAATTTTGAAATTTTAAAATTGTGAGATTTTGAAAATTGAAATTTTAAAATTTTGAAATTTCGAAATTTTGAAATTTTATTGTTTTGAAATTTTAAATTTATTATAAAATTTTGAAATAAAAATAATGAAATTTTGAAATTCTAAACGCCAAAATATCAATACTTAAAAATATAAGAATTTGAAAGCTTTAGGCTTTCAAATGTCAACATTTCAAAGTTTTAAAATTACAGAATTTCAATATTTCAAAATATCTTAAATTTAAATTATATCTTTTTATATTGAAATTCTTAAGTTTTGAAATTTTTTGAAATTTCGAAATATTGAAATATTAAAACTTTTAAATTTTGAAATCTCGAAGTTCTGAGATGTTGAAATATGGGAATTTTAAAACATTGAGATACTAAAAATTGTGCAATTTTAAAAATTTGGAATTTTGAAACTTAAAATTTTGAAATACTGAAATTCTAAAATTTTGAAATGTTGGCATTTTAAATACTTGAGTATCTGATGGCTTGAAATGCAAATTTCAAAACTTCAAAATTTCAAGATTTCAAAATTTCAATATATCAGAATTTCAAAATTTTAAAATTTTAAAATTTCAAAATCTTAAAATATCAAATTTCAAAATTCAAAATGTCAATATTTTAAAATTTCATAATTTCAAAATCTCAAAATTTTAAATTTCAAAATCCCTAAATCTCAACACTTCAAAACTTCCGAATAACGATATTTCGGATTTGCACAACTTCAATTTGGCAATTTCAAAATTTCGGTAAATTTCAAAATTTCAAAATGTCAAAGTTTCAAAATTTGAATACTTAAAAATTTCAAAACTTCAAAATGGCGATATTTCGGATTTGCAAAACATTAATTTGGCAATTTTTAAATTTTTAAACTTTAAATTTTGAGATATTACAATGTAGACACTTCGATATTTCGATGCTTTCATATTTTAAAATTTGGAAATTTTGAATATGTGAAACTTTAAAATTTTAACATTTTGAAATTTTGAAATTTTTAGATTTGAAAATTATGAAATTGTAAAATTGCGCAAATTTGAAATTTTCGAATTCTAAAATTTTAAACCTTATAATATCAATATTTGAAAATATCAAAGTTTTAAAATTTTAAACCTTCAAATGTCAACATTTCAAAATTTCTAAATTTCAAAACTTAATAATTTCAAACTAATAAAATTTCAAAATTGCTTAATTTAAAAATTTCTGTATTTCAGAGTTTCAAAATTTCAAAATATCAAAATTTTAAAATTTCAAAATTACAGATTTTCAATTTATGAAAATTTTTAACATTTCATGACAATAAAATTCCAAAATTGCATAATATCGAAATTTGAAGCCCCAAAATGTTATACTTTAAAATAACAAAATTTCAACATTTCAAAATTTAAATTATCTTAAGTTTAAATTATATATTATTATGTTGAAATTCTCAAATTTTTAAATTTCGAAATATTAAAATATTAAAAATTTGAAATTTTGAAATTTTGAAATTTTGAAGTTCTGAAATATTGAAATTTCTGAACTTTGAATTTTAGAATTTTGAAATTTCAAAATTTGAAAAATTGAAATATTAAATTTTTGAAATTGTAAAACTTTGAAATTTCGAAATATTGAAATTTTGAAAAATTTTGAGATTTCAAATTTTTAATTTAAATTTTCAGATATTTTAGCAATTCCAATTTTTTTCAATTTTTTACCAATTAAAATATAATAAAACTTCAAAATTGCATAATTTCAAAATTTGAAAATATCAAAATTTAAAAACTTCAAAAGTTTAAAATATTGAAATTTCAAAATTTCATAATTTCAAAATGTCAAAATTTTAAATTTCAAAATACCTACATTTCGAAATTTCGTTACTGCCAAATATCAAAATTTTAAAATGTGAAATTGTGCAAATCTGAAATATCGCATTTTTTCCAATTTTGAAATTTTGATGTGTTGAAATTGAAATTTTGGACATGTGAAACCATAAAATTTTGATATTTTTAAATATTGAAAATTTGATATTTTGAAATATCAAAATATTAGAGTTTCGAAATTTCAAAATTTCAAAATATCAAAATGTCAACATATCAAAATTTTAAAATTGCAAAAAAAATTGAATTTTCAAACTTTAAATTTTGATGTCTTGATATGTTTACATTTTTAAATTTTGAGGTTTTGAAATTATGGCGTTTTGGCAAATTTTAAACGTTAAAATATTAATACTTGAAAATATAAAAATTTTAAAACTTTAATCTTTCAAATGTCAACGTTTCAAAGTTTCAAAATTACAGAATTTCAATATTTCAAAATTTCAAATTTTAAAATATCAAAATTCTAACACACCAAAATTTAAACAATCTTAAATCTAAATTATATCTTATTATATTGAAATTCCTAAGTTTTGAAACTTTTTGAAATTTCGAAATATTGAAATTTTAAAAATTTGAAATTTTGAAATCTCGAATTTCTGAAATGTTGAAATTTGGGAATTTTAAAACATTGAGAACTTGAAGTTGTGCAATTTTGGAATCTTGTAATTTTGAAATTTAAAATTTTGAAATATTGAAATATTAAAATTTTGAAATACTGGACGTTTGAAATTTTGAAAAATTTTAAATTTTGAAATATTGAAATTACGCAATTTTGAAATTTTTGAAATTCTGAAGTTTTGAAATTTGTGTGAAACTTTAAAATTTTCATATTTTTAGATTTTAAAATTTTGAAGCTATAATATTTGCAGCTTCGATATTTGCAGATATTTTGAAATTCTGAAAATTTTGAAATTTTTTAATTTTGAAATACTGAAATTCTAAAATTTTGAAATGTTGGCATTTTAAATGTTTGAGTATCTGATGGCTTAAAATGCAAATTTCAAAACTTCAAAATTTCAAGATTTCAAAATTTCAATATATCAAAATTTCAAAATTTTAAAATTTCAAAATCTTAAAATATCAACTTCCAAAATTCAAAATATCAATATTTCAAAATTTCATAATTTCATAATCTCAAAATTTTAAATTTCAAAATGCCTAAATCTCAACATTTCAAAACTTCCAAATAACGATATTTCGGATTTGCACAACTTCAATTTGGCGATTTCAAAATTTCGGTAAATTTCAAAATTTCAAAATGTCAAAGTTTCAAAATTTGAATACTTAAAAATTTCAAAACTACAAAATGGCGATATTTCGGATTTGCAAAACACTAATTTGGCAATTTTGAAATTTCTAAACTTTTAATTTTGAGATATAACAATGTAGACATTTCGATATTTCGATGCTTTCATATTTTAAAATTTGGAAATTTTGAATATGTGAAACTTTAAAATTTTAACATTTTGAAATTTTGAAATTTTAAGATTTGAAAATTATGAAATTGTAAAATTGCGCAAATTTGAAATTTTCGAATTCTAAAATTTTAAACCTTATAATATCAATATTTGAAAATATCAAAGTTTTAAAATTTTAAACCTTCAAATGTCAACATTTAAAAATTTCCAAATTTCAAAACTTAATAATTTCAAAATAATAAAATTTCAAAATTGCTTAATTTAAAAATTTCAATATTTCAGACTTTCAAAATTTCAAAATATCAAAATTTTAAAATTTCAAAATTACAGATTTTCAGTTTATGAAAATTATTAACATTTCAAGACAATAAAATTCCAAAATTGGATAATATCGAAATTTGAAGCCTCAAAATGTTATATTTTAAAATATCAAAATTTCAACATTTCAAAATTTAAATTATTTTAAGTTTAAATTATATATTATTATGTTGAAATTTTGAAATTTTGAAGTTCTGAAACATTGAAATTTCTGAATTTTGAATTTTAGAATTTTGAAATTTCAAAATTTGAAAAACTGAAATATTAAAATTTTAAAATTGTAAAATTTTGAAATTTCGAAATATTGAAATTTTGAAAAATTTTGAGATTTCAAATTTTTAATTTAAATTTGCAGATATTTTAGCAATTCCAATTTTTTTCAATTTTTTAGCAATTCTAATATAATAAAACTTCAAAATTGCATAATTTCAAAATTTGAAAATATCAAAATGTAAAAACTTCAAAAGTTTAAAATATTGAAATTTCAAAATTTCATAATTTCAAAATCTCAAAATTTTAAATTTCAAAATACCTACATTTCGAAATTTCGTAACTGCCAAATATCAAAATTTTAAAATGTGAAATTGTGCAAATTTGAAATATCGCATTTTTTCCAATTTTGAAATTTTGATGTGTTGACATTTTGATATTTTGAAATTTTGGATATGTGGAACCATAAAATTTTGATATTTTCAAATATTGAAAATTTGATATTTTGAAATATCAAAATATTAGAGTTTCGAAATTTCAAAATTTCAAAATATAAAAATGTCAACATATCAAAATTTTAAAATTGCAAAAAAAATTGAATTTTCAAACTTTAAATTTTGATGTTTTGATATGTTTACATTTTTAAATTTTGAGGTTTTGAAATTTTGGAGTTTTGGCAAATTTTAAACGTTAAAATATTAATGCTTGAAAATATAAAAATTTTAAAACTTTAAGCTTTCAAATGTCAACATTTCAAAGTTTTAAAATTACAGAATTTCAATATTTCAAAATTTCAAATTTTAAAATATCAAAATCTTAAAATATCAAATTTCAAAATTCAAAATATCAATATTTCAAAATTTCATAATTTCAAAATCTCAAAATTTTAAATTTCAAAATCCCTAAATCACAACATTTCAAAACTTTCAAATAACGATATTTCGGATTTGCACAACTTCAATTTGGCAATTTCAAAATTTCGGTAAATTTCAAAATTTCAAAATGTCAAAGTTTCAAAATTTGAATACTTAAAAATTTCAAAACTTCAAAATGGCGATATTTCGGATTTGCAAAACATTAATTTGGCAATTTTTAAATTTTTAAACTTTAGATTTTGAGATATTACAATGTAGACACTTCGATATTTCGATGCTTTCATATTTTAAAATTTGGAAATTTTGAATATGTGAAACTTTAAAATTTTAACATTTTGAAATTTTGAAATTTTAAGATTTGAAAATTATGAAATTGTAAAATTGCGCAAATTTGAAATTTTCGAATTCTAAAATTTTAAACCTTATAATATCAATATTTGAAAATATCAAAGTTTTAAAATTTTAAACCTTCAAATGTCAACATTTCAAAATTTCTAAATTTCAAAACTTAATAATTTCAAAATAATAAAATTTCAAAATTGCTTAATTTAAAAATTTCAATATTTCAGACCTCAAAATGTTATATTTTAAAATATCAAAATTTCAACATTTCAAAATTTAAATTATCTTAATTTTAAATTATATATTATTATGTTGAAATTCTCAAATTTTTAAATTTCGAAATATTAAAATATTAAAAATTTGAAATTTTGAAATTTTGAAATTTTGAAGTTCTGAACTATTGAAATTTCTGAATTTTGAATTTTAGAATTTTGAAATTTCAAAATTTGAAAAATTGAAATATTAAAATTTTGAAATTGTAAAATTTTGAAATTTCGAAATATTGAAATTTTGAAAAATTTTGAGATTTCAAATTTTTAATTTAAATTTTCAGATATTTTAGCAATTCCAATTTTTTTCAATTTTTTAGCAATTCCAATATAATAAAACTTCAAAATTGCATAATTTCAAAATTTGAAAATATCAAAATTTAAAAACTTCAAAAGTTTAAAATATTGAAATTTCAAAATTTCATAATTTCAAAATCTCGAAATTTTAAATTTCAAAATACCTACATTTCGAAATTTCGTTACTGCCAAATATCAAAATTTTAAAATGTGAAATTGTGCAAATTTGAAATATCGCATTTTTTCCAATTTTGAAATTTTGATGTGTTGACATTTTGATATTTTGAAATTTTGGATATGTGAAACCATAAAATATTGATATTTCAAATATTGAAAATTTGATATTTTGAAATATCAAAATATTAGAGTTTCGAAATTTCAAAATTTCAAAATATCAAAATGTCAACATATCAAAATCTTAAAATTGAAAAAAAATGAATTTTCAAACTTTAAATTTTGATGTTTTGATATGTTTACATTTTTAAATTTTGATGTTTTGAAATTTTGGCGTTTTGGCAAATATGGCATTTTTTCCAATTTTGAAATTTTGATGTGTTGACATTTTGATATTTTGAAATTTTGGATATGTGAAACCATAAAATTTTGATATTTTCAAATGTTGAAAATTTGGTATTTTGAAATATCAAAATATTAGAGTTTCGAAATTTCAAAATTTCAAAATATCAAAATGTCAACATATCAAAATTTTAAAATTGCAAAAAAAAATGAATTTTCAAACTTTAAATTTTGATGTTTTGATATGTTTACATTTTTAAATTTTGAGGTTTTGAAATTTTGGCGTTTTGGCAAATTTTAAACGTTAAAATATTAATACTTGAAAATATAAAAATTTTAAAACTTTAAGCTTTCAAATGTCAACGTTTCAAAGTTTCAAAATTACAGAATTTCAATATTTCAAAATTTCAAATTTTAAAATATCAAAATTCCAACACACCAAAATTTAAACAATCTTAAATCTAAATTATATCTTATTATATTGAAATTCTTAAGTTTTGAAACTTTTTGAAATTTCGAAATATTGAAATTTTAAAAATTTGAAATTTTGAAATCTCGAATTTCTGAAATGTTGAAATTTGGGAATTTTAAAACATTGAGAACTTGAAGTTGTGCAATTTTGGAATCTTGGAATTTTGAAATTTAAAATTTTGAAATATTGAAATATTAAAATTTTGAAATACTGGACGTTTGAAATTTTGAAAAATTTTAAATTTTGAAATATTGAAATTATGCAATTTTGAAATTTTTGAAATTCTGAAGTTTTGAAATTTGTGTGAAACTTTAAAATTTTCATATTTTTAGATTTTAAAATTTTGAAACTATAATATTTGCAGCTTCGATATTTGCAGATATTTTGAAATTCTGAAAATTTTGAAATTTTTTAATTTTGAAATACTGAAATTCTAAAATTTTGAAATGTTGGCATTTTAAATGTTTGAGTATCTGATGGCTTAAAATGCAAATTTCAAAACTTCAAAATTTCAGGATTTCAAAATTTCAATATATCAAAATTTCAAAATTTTAAAATTTTAAAATTTCAAAATCTTAAAATATCAAATTCCAAAATTCAAAATATCAATATTTCAAAATTTCATAATTTCATAATCTCAAAATTTTAAATTTCAAAATGCCTAAATCTCAACATTTCAAAACTTCAAAATAACGATATTTCGGATTTGCACAACTTCAATTTGGCAATTTCAAAATTTCGGTAAATTTCAAAATTTCAAAATGTCAAAGTTTCAAAATTTGAATACTTAAAAATTTCAAAACTACAAAATGGCGATATTTCGTATTTGCAAAACACTAATTTGGCAAATTTTTAAACTTTAAATTTTGAGATATTACAATGTAGACACTTCGATATTTCGATGCTTTCATATTTTAAAATTTGGAAATTTTGAATATGTGAAACTTTAAAATTTTAACATTTTGAAATTTTGAAATTTTAAGATTTGAAAATTATGAAATTGTAAAATTGCGCAAATTTGAAATTTTCGAATTCTAAAATTTTAAACCTTATACTATCAATATTTGAAAATATCAAAGTTTTAAAATTTTAAACCTTCAAACGTCAACATTTAAAAATTTCCAAATTTCAAAACTTAATAATTTCAAAATAATAAAATTTCAGAATTGCTTAATTTAAAAATTTCAATATTTCAGACTTTCAAAATTTCAAAATATCAAAATTTTAAAATTTCCAAAAATTTTAAAATTTCAAAATCTTAAAATATCAACTTCCAAAATTCAAAATATCAATATTTCAAAATTTCATAATTTCATAATCTCAAAATTTTAAATTTCAAAATGCCTAAATCTCAACATTTCAAAACTTCCAAATAACGATATTTCGGATTTGCACAACTTCAATTTGGCGATTTCAAAATTTCGGTAAATTTCAAAATTTCAAAATGTCAAAGTTTCAAAATTTGAATACTTAAAAATTTCAAAACTACAAAATGGCGATATTTCGGATTTGCAAAACACTAATTTGGCAATTTTGAAATTTCTAAACTTTTAATTTTGAGATATAACAATGTAGACACTTCGATATTTCGATGCTTTCATATTTTAAAATTTGGAAATTTTGAATATGTGAAACTTTAAAATTTTAACATTTTGAAATTTTGAAATTTTAAGATTTGAAAATTATGAAATTGTAAAATTGCGCAAATTTGAAATTTTCGAATTCTAAAATTTTAAACCTTATAATATCAATATTTGAAAATATCAAAGTTTTAAAATTTTAAACCTTCAAATGTCAACATTTAAAAATTTCCAAATTTCAAAACTTAATAATTTCAAAATAATAAAATTTCAAAATTGCTTAATTTAAAAATTTCAATATTTCAGACTTTCAAAATTTCAAAATATCAAAATTTTAAAATTTCAAAATTACAGATTTTCAGTTTATGAAAATTATTAACATTTCAAGACAATAAAATTCCAAAATTGGATAATATCGAAATTTGAAGCCTCAAAATGTTATATTTTAAAATATCAAAATTTCAACATTTCAAAATTTAAATTATTTTAAGTTTAAATTATATATTATTATGTTGAAATTTTGAAATTTTGAAGTTCTGAAACATTGAAATTTCTGAATTTTGAATTTTAGAATTTTGAAATTTCAAAATTTGAAAAACTGAAATATTAAAATTTTAAAATTGTAAAATTTTGAAATTTCGAAATATTGAAATTTTGAAAAATTTTGAGATTTCAAATTTTTAATTTAAATTTGCAGATATTTTAGCAATTCCAATTTTTTTCAATTTTTTAGCAATTCTAATATAATAAAACTTCAAAATTGCATAATTTCAAAATTTGAAAATATCAAAATGTAAAAACTTCAAAAGTTTAAAATATTGAAATTTCAAAATTTCATAATTTCAAAATCTCAAAATTTTAAATTTCAAAATACCTACATTTCGAAATTTCGTAACTGCCAAATATCAAAATTTTAAAATGTGAAATTGTGCAAATTTGAAATATCGCATTTTTTCCAATTTTGAAATTTTGATGTGTTGACATTTTGATATTTTGAAATTTTGGATATGTGGAACCATAAAATTTTGATATTTTCAAATATTGAAAATTTGATATTTTGAAATATCAAAATATTAGAGTTTCGAAATTTCAAAATTTCAAAATATAAAAATGTCAACATATCAAAATTTTAAAATTGCAAAAAAAATTGAATTTTCAAACTTTAAATTTTGATGTTTTGATATGTTTACATTTTTAAATTTTGAGGTTTTGAAATTTTGGAGTTTTGGCAAATTTTAAACGTTAAAATATTAATGCTTGAAAATATAAAAATTTTAAAACTTTAAGCTTTCAAATGTCAACATTTCAAAGTTTTAAAATTACAGAATTTCAATATTTCAAAATTTCAAATTTTAAAATATCAAAATCTTAAAATATCAAATTTCAAAATTCAAAATATCAATATTTCAAAATTTCATAATTTCAAAATCTCAAAATTTTAAATTTCAAAATCCCTAAATCACAACATTTCAAAACTTTCAAATAACGATATTTCGGATTTGCACAACTTCAATTTGGCAATTTCAAAATTTCGGTAAATTTCAAAATTTCAAAATGTCAAAGTTTCAAAATTTGAATACTTAAAAATTTCAAAACTTCAAAATGGCGATATTTCGGATTTGCAAAACATTAATTTGGCAATTTTTAAATTTTTAAACTTTAGATTTTGAGATATTACAATGTAGACACTTCGATATTTCGATGCTTTCATATTTTAAAATTTGGAAATTTTGAATATGTGAAACTTTAAAATTTTAACATTTTGAAATTTTGAAATTTTAAGATTTGAAAATTATGAAATTGTAAAATTGCGCAAATTTGAAATTTTCGAATTCTAAAATTTTAAACCTTATAATATCAATATTTGAAAATATCAAAGTTTTAAAATTTTAAACCTTCAAATGTCAACATTTCAAAATTTCTAAATTTCAAAACTTAATAATTTCAAAATAATAAAATTTCAAAATTGCTTAATTTAAAAATTTCAATATTTCAGACCTCAAAATGTTATATTTTAAAATATCAAAATTTCAACATTTCAAAATTTAAATTATCTTAATTTTAAATTATATATTATTATGTTGAAATTCTCAAATTTTTAAATTTCGAAATATTAAAATATTAAAAATTTGAAATTTTGAAATTTTGAAATTTTGAAGTTCTGAACTATTGAAATTTCTGAATTTTGAATTTTAGAATTTTGAAATTTCAAAATTTGAAAAATTGAAATATTAAAATTTTGAAATTGTAAAATTTTGAAATTTCGAAATATTGAAATTTTGAAAAATTTTGAGATTTCAAATTTTTAATTTAAATTTTCAGATATTTTAGCAATTCCAATTTTTTTCAATTTTTTAGCAATTCCAATATAATAAAACTTCAAAATTGCATAATTTCAAAATTTGAAAATATCAAAATTTAAAAACTTCAAAAGTTTAAAATATTGAAATTTCAAAATTTCATAATTTCAAAATCTCGAAATTTTAAATTTCAAAATACCTACATTTCGAAATTTCGTTACTGCCAAATATCAAAATTTTAAAATGTGAAATTGTGCAAATTTGAAATATCGCATTTTTTCCAATTTTGAAATTTTGATGTGTTGACATTTTGATATTTTGAAATTTTGGATATGTGAAACCATAAAATATTGATATTTCAAATATTGAAAATTTGATATTTTGAAATATCAAAATATTAGAGTTTCGAAATTTCAAAATTTCAAAATATCAAAATGTCAACATATCAAAATCTTAAAATTGAAAAAAAATGAATTTTCAAACTTTAAATTTTGATGTTTTGATATGTTTACATTTTTAAATTTTGATGTTTTGAAATTTTGGCGTTTTGGCAAATATGGCATTTTTTCCAATTTTGAAATTTTGATGTGTTGACATTTTGATATTTTGAAATTTTGGATATGTGAAACCATAAAATTTTGATATTTTCAAATGTTGAAAATTTGGTATTTTGAAATATCAAAATATTAGAGTTTCGAAATTTCAAAATTTCAAAATATCAAAATGTCAACATATCAAAATTTTAAAATTGCAAAAAAAAATGAATTTTCAAACTTTAAATTTTGATGTTTTGATATGTTTACATTTTTAAATTTTGAGGTTTTGAAATTTTGGCGTTTTGGCAAATTTTAAACGTTAAAATATTAATACTTGAAAATATAAAAATTTTAAAACTTTAAGCTTTCAAATGTCAACGTTTCAAAGTTTCAAAATTACAGAATTTCAATATTTCAAAATTTCAAATTTTAAAATATCAAAATTCCAACACACCAAAATTTAAACAATCTTAAATCTAAATTATATCTTATTATATTGAAATTCTTAAGTTTTGAAACTTTTTGAAATTTCGAAATATTGAAATTTTAAAAATTTGAAATTTTGAAATCTCGAATTTCTGAAATGTTGAAATTTGGGAATTTTAAAACATTGAGAACTTGAAGTTGTGCAATTTTGGAATCTTGGAATTTTGAAATTTAAAATTTTGAAATATTGAAATATTAAAATTTTGAAATACTGGACGTTTGAAATTTTGAAAAATTTTAAATTTTGAAATATTGAAATTATGCAATTTTGAAATTTTTGAAATTCTGAAGTTTTGAAATTTGTGTGAAACTTTAAAATTTTCATATTTTTAGATTTTAAAATTTTGAAACTATAATATTTGCAGCTTCGATATTTGCAGATATTTTGAAATTCTGAAAATTTTGAAATTTTTTAATTTTGAAATACTGAAATTCTAAAATTTTGAAATGTTGGCATTTTAAATGTTTGAGTATCTGATGGCTTAAAATGCAAATTTCAAAACTTCAAAATTTCAGGATTTCAAAATTTCAATATATCAAAATTTCAAAATTTTAAAATTTTAAAATTTCAAAATCTTAAAATATCAAATTCCAAAATTCAAAATATCAATATTTCAAAATTTCATAATTTCATAATCTCAAAATTTTAAATTTCAAAATGCCTAAATCTCAACATTTCAAAACTTCAAAATAACGATTTTTCGGATTTGCACAACTTCAATTTGGCAATTTCAAAATTTCGGTAAATTTCAAAATTTCAAAATGTCAAAGTTTCAAAATTTGAATACTTAAAAATTTCAAAACTACAAAATGGCGATATTTCGTATTTGCAAAACACTAATTTGGCAAATTTTTAAACTTTAAATTTTGAGATATTACAATGTAGACACTTCGATATTTCGATGCTTTCATATTTTAAAATTTGGAAATTTTGAATATGTGAAACTTTAAAATTTTAACATTTTGAAATTTTGAAATTTTAAGATTTGAAAATTATGAAATTGTAAAATTGCGCAAATTTGAAATTTTCGAATTCTAAAATTTTAAACCTTATACTATCAATATTTGAAAATATCAAAGTTTTAAAATTTTAAACCTTCAAACGTCAACATTTAAAAATTTCCAAATTTCAAAACTTAATAATTTCAAAATAATAAAATTTCAGAATTGCTTAATTTAAAAATTTCAATATTTCAGACTTTCAAAATTTCAAAATATCAAAATTTTAAAATTTCCAAATTACAGATTTTCAGTTTATGAAAATTTTTAACATTTCAAGACAAAATTGGATAATACCGAAATTTGAAGCCGCAAAATGTTATATTTTAAAATATCAAAATTTCAACATTTCAAAATATAAATTATCTTAAGTTTAAATTATATATTATTATGTTGAAATTTTGAAGTTCTGAAATATTGAAATTTCTGAATATTGAATTTTAGAATTTTGAAATTTCAAAATTTGAAAAACTGAAATATTAAAATTTTGAAATTGTAAAAGTTTGAAATTTCGAAATATTGAAATTTTGAAAAATTTTGAGATTTCAAATTTTTAATTTAAATTTTCAGACATTTTAGCAATTCCAATTTTTTTCAATTTTTTAGCAATTCCAATATAATAAAACCTTTAAAATTGCACAATTTCAAAATTTGAAAATATCAAAATTTAAAAACTTCAAAAGTTTAAAATATTGAAATTTCAAAATTTCATAGTTTCAAAATCTCAAAATTTTAAATTTCAAAATATTTACATTTCGAAATTTCGTAACTGCCAAATATCAAAATTTTAAAATGTGAAATTGTGCAAATTTGAAATATCGCATTTTTTCCAATTTTGAAATTTTGATTTGTTGAAATTGAAATTTTGGATTTGTGAAACCATAAAATTTTGATATTTCAAATATTGAAAATTTGATATTTTGAAATATCAAAATATTAGAGTTTCGAAATTTCAAAATTTCAAAATATCAAAATGTCAGCATATCAAAATCTTAAAATTGCAAAAAAAATTGAATTTTCAAACTTTAAATTTTGATGTTTTGATATGTTTACATTTTTAAATTTAGAGGTTTTGAAATTTTGGCGTTTTAACAAATTTTAAACGTTAAAGTATTAATACTTGAAAATATAAAAATTTTATAACTTCAAGCTTTCAAATGTCAACATTTCAAAGTTTCAAAATTACAGAATTTCAATATTTCAAAATTTCAAATTTTAAAATATCAAAATTCCAATATACCAAAATTTAAACTATCTTGAATATAAATTATATCTTATTATATTGAAATTCTTAAGTTTTGAAACTTTTTGAAATTTCGAAATATTGAAATTTTAAAAATTTGAAATTTGGAAATCTCGAATTTCTGAAATGTTGAAATTTGGGAATTTTAAAACATTGAGAACTTGATGTTGTGCAATTTTGGAATTTTGGAATTTTGAAATTTCAAAATTTGAAATACTGAAATATTAAAATTTAAAAATATTGGACATTTGAAATTTCGAAAAATTTTGAGTTTTCAAATTTTGATATTATGCAATTTTGAAATTATTGAAATTCTTAAATTTTGAAATTAGTGTGAAACTTTAAAATTTTCATATTTTCAAATTTTGGAATTTTGAAACTATAATATTTTTAAATTTGGAAGTTTTTAAATTTTTAAGGTCTGAAATTTTGAAATTTTGAAATTTTTGGGTTTTCAAAATTTGCAGATATTTTGAAATTCTGAAATTTTTGAAATTTTTTAATTTTGATATTTTAAAATACCGAAATTCTAAAATTTTGAAATGTTGGCATTTTAAATGTTTGAATATCTGATGGCTTAAATTGTAAATTTCAAAACTTCAAAATTTCAAGATTTCAAAATTTTAATATATCAAAACTTCAAAATCTTAAAATATCAAGTTTCAATATTCAAAATATCAATACTTCAAAATTTCGACATCTTAAAATATAAAATTTCAAAATTCAATACATCAAAATTTTAAAATATCGAATTTTTAAAATATCGAAATTTAAAAATTTCATAATTTCGAAATCTCAAAATTTCAAATTTCAAAATATCAAATTTCAAAATCCCTACATTTAGAAATTTCAAACTTTTCAAGGTTTCAAAATATCAAAACTTCAAAATTTAAAGTTTAATAATACAAAATTGCCAAATATCAAAATTCTAAATTTCCAAAATTGTGCAAATTTGAAATATCGCATTTTTTTGCAAATGATTTTTTTAATTTTGAAATTATGCAATTTTGAAAGTTTACGATTTTGAAATTGTGAAGTTTTGAAATGTTGAAATTATTATGATTATTATATATTATGAAAAATTTTAATTATTGAAGTTTTGAAATTTTGAAATTTTAAAATTTTAAAATTTTGAAATTTTGAAATTTAGGGATTTTGAAATTTTGAAATTTAATGATTTTGAAATTTGATATTTTAAAATTTAAAAATTTTGAAATTTTGAAATTTTGAAATTCTGAAATTTTGAAATTTTGAAATTTTGAAGGTTTGATATTTTAAAATTTTGAAATGCTGAGTTTTCAAATTTTGAAATTTTGAAATTTTAAAATAGTGAAATTTTGAAATTTTAAAATTGTGAAATTTTGAAATTTTAAAATAGTGAAATTTTGAAAATTGAAATTTTAAAATTTTGAAATTTCGAAATTTTGAAATTTTATTGTTTTGAAATTTTAAATTTATTATAAAATTTTGAAATAAAAATAATAAAATTTTGAAATTTTAATCGCCAATATATCAATACTTAAAAATATAAGAATTTGAAAACCTTAGACTTTCAAATGTCAACATTTCAAAGTTTTAAAATTACAGAATTTCAATATTTCAAAATTTAAAATTTTAAAATATCAAAATTTCAACGTTCCAAAATTTAATTTATATTAAATTTAAATTATATCTTTTTATATTGAAATTCTTAAGTTTTGAAATTTTTTGAAATTTGGAAATATTGAAATTTTAACAATTTAAAATTTTGAAATCTCGAAGTTCTGAAATGTTGAAATTTGGGAATTTTAAAACATTGAGATGTTAAAAATTGTGCAATTTTGAAAATTTGGAATTTTGAAATTTAAAATTTTGAAATATTGAAATATTAAAATTCTGAAATACTGAAATACGTTTGAAATTTTGAAAAATTTTAAGTTTTGAAATGTTGAAATAATGCAATTTTGAAATTTTTGAAATTCTGAAGTTTTGAAATTTGTGTGAAACTTTAAAATTTTCATATTTTTAAATTTTGAAATTTTGAAACTATAATATTTGCAGCTTCGATATTTGCAGATATTTTGAAATTCTGACAATTTTGAAATTTTTAAATTTTGAAATTTT
Organism: Eristalinus aeneus; assembly: GCA_955652365.1. Taxonomy (NCBI): domain Eukaryota; kingdom Metazoa; phylum Arthropoda; class Insecta; order Diptera; family Syrphidae; genus Eristalinus; species Eristalinus aeneus. The sequence goes on from CATPCP010000050.1 coordinate 41,421, forward strand.
GAAATACTGAAATTCTAAAATTTTGAAATTTTGGCGTTTTCAAATTTCAAAATTTCAAAATTTCAAGATTTCAAAATTTCAATATATCAAAATTTCAAAATTTTAAAATTTCAAAATTTCAAAATCTTAAAATATCAAATTTCAAAATTCAAAATATCAATATTTCAAAATTTCATAATTTCAAAATCAAAATTTTAAATTCCAAAATCCCTAAATTTCAATATTTCAAAACTTCGAAATGACGATATTTCGGATTTGCACAGCTTCAATTTGGCAATTTCAAAATTTTGGTAAATTTCAAAATTTCAAAATGTCAAAGTTTCAAAATTTGAATGTTCAAAGATTTTAAAACTTCAAAATGGCGATATTTCGGATTTGCAAAACATTAATTTGGCAATTTTGAAATTTTTAAAATTTAAATTTTGAAATATTACAATGTAGACACTTCGATATTTCGATGTTTTCATATTTTAAAATTTGGAAATTTTGAATATGCGAAACTTTAAAATTTTAATATTTTGAAATTTTGAAATTTTAAGATTTGAAAATTATGAAATTGTGAAATGGCGCAAAATTGAAATTTTCTAATTGTGAAATTTTAAACTTTATAATATCAATATTTGAAAATATCAAAGTTTTAAAATTTTAAACCTTCAAATGTCAGCATTTCAAAATTTCCAAATTGCAAAACTTGATATTTTCAAAATAATAAAATTTCAAAACTCCAAATATCAAAAATTTTAAAATTTCAAAATTACAGATTTTCAATATATCAAAATTGTAAAATTTCAAGACAATAAAATTTCAAAATTGCATAATATCGAAATTTGAAGCCTCAAAATGTTATATTTTAAAATATCAAAATTTCAACATTTATATATTTAAATTATCTTAAATTAAAATTACATATTATTATGTTGAAATTCTCAAATTTTTAAATTTCGAAAAATTGAAATATTAAAAATTTGAAATTTTGAAATTTCAAAATTTGAAAAATTGAAATATTAAGATTTTAAAATTGTAAAATTTTGAAATTTCGAAATATTGAAATTTTGAAATATTGTACTTTTGTAATTTTGAAAGATTTTGAGATTTCAAATTTTTAGTTTAAATTTGCAGATATTTTAGCAATTCCAATTTTTTTCAATTTTTTAGCAATTCCAAAATAATAAAATTTCAAAATTGCATAATTTCAAAATTTGAATATATCAAAATTTAAAACCTTCAAAAGTTATTATATTGAAATTTCAAAATTTCATAATTTCAAATTCTCAAAATTTTGAATTTCAAAATCCCTGCATTTCGAAATTTCAAAGCTGCCAAATATCAAAATTTTAAAATGTGAAATTGTGCAAATTTGAAATATCGCATTTTTTCCAATTTTGAAATTTTGATGTGTTGACATTTCGATATTTTGAAATTTTGGATATGTGAAACCATAAAATTTTGATATTTTCAAATATTGAAAATTTGATATTTTAAAATATCAAAATATTAGAGTTTCGAAATTTCAAAATTTCAAAATTTCAAAATTTCAAAATATCAAAATGTCAACATATCAAAATATTAAAATTGCAAAAAAAATTGAATTTTCAAATTTTAAATTTTGATGTTTTGAAGTTTTTAAATTTTTAAATTTTGAGGTTTTGAAATTTTGGCGTTTTGGCAAATGTTAAACGTCAAAATATTAATACTTGAAAATATAAAAAGTTTAAAACATTAAGCTTTCAAATGTCAACATTTCAAGGTTTCAAAATTACAGAATTTCAATATTTCAAAATTTCAAATTTTAAAATTTCAAAATTCCAACATACCAAAATTTAAACCATCTTAAAATTAAATTATATCTTATAATATTGAAATTCTTAAGTTTGGAAATTTTTTAAAATTTCGAAATATTGAAATTTTAAAAATTTGAAATTTTGAAATCTCGAATTTCTGAAATGTTAAATTTTGGAATTTTGAAATTTCAAAATTTGAAATACTGAAATATTAAAATTTTAAAATATTGGACTTTTGAAATTTCGAAAAATTTTGTGTTTTCAAATTTGAAATTTTTGAAATTCTCAAGTTTTGAAATTTGTGTAAAACTTTAAAATTTTCATATTTTCAAATTTTGAAATTTTGAAACTATAATATTTTTAAATTTTTAAGGTTTGAAATTTTAAAATTTTGAAATTTTTGGGTTTTCAAATTTATAAAATTTGCAACTTCAAAATTTGCAGATATTTTGAAATTCTGAAATTTTTGAAATTTTTTAATTTTGATATTTTAAAATACCGAAATTCTAAAATTTTGAAATGTTGGCATTTTAAATGTTTGAATATCTGATGGCTTAAAATGTAAATTTCAAAACTTCAAAATTTCAAGATTTCAAAATTTTAATATATCAAAACTTCAAAATCTTAAAATATCAAGTTTCAATATTCAAAATATCAATACTTCAAAATTTCGACATCTTAAAATATAAAATTTCAAAATTCAATACATCAAAATTTTAAAATATCGAATTTTTAAAATATCGAAATTTAAAAATTTCATAATTTCGAAATCTCAAAATTTCAAATTTCAAAATATCAAATTTCAAAATCCCTACATTTAGAAATTTCAAACTTTTCAAGGTTTCAAAATATCAAAACTTCAAAATTTAAAGTTTAATAATACAAAATTGCCAAATATCAAAATTCTAAATTTCCAAAATTGTGCAAATTTGAAATATCGCATTTTTTTGCAAATGATTTTTTTAATTTTGAAATTATGCAATTTTGAAAGTTTACGATTTTGAAATTGTGAAGTTTTTAAATGTTGAAATTATTATGATTATTATATATTATGAAAAATTTTAATTATTGAAGTTTTGAAATTTTGAAATTTTAAAATTTTAAAATTTTGAAATTTTGAAATTTTGAAATTTTGAAGGTTTGATATTTTAAAATTTTGAAATGCTGAGTTTTCAAATTTTGAAATTTTGAAATTTTAAAATTGTGAAATTTTGAAATTTTAAAATTGTGAAATTTTGAAATTTTAAAATAGTGAAATTTTGAAAATTGAAATTTTAAAATTTTGAAATTTCGAAATTTTGAAATTTTATTGTTTTGAAATTTTAAATTTATTATAAAATTCCAATTTTGAAATTTTGATGTGTTGACATTTTGATATTTTGAAATTTTGGATATGTGAAACCATAAAATATTGATATTTCAAATATTGAAAATTTGATATTTTGAAATATCAAAATATTAGAGTTTCGAAATTTCAAAATATCAAAATGTCAACATATCAAAATCTTAAAATTGAAAAAAAATGAATTTTCAAACTTTAAATTTTGATGTTTTGATATGTTTACATTTTTAAATTTTGATGTTTTGAAATTTTGGCGTTTTGGCAAATATGGCATTTTTTCCAATTTTGAAATTTTGATGTGTTGACATTTTGATATTTTGAAATTTTGGATATGTGAAACCATAAAATTTTGATATTTTCAAATGTTGAAAATTTGATATTTTGAAATATCAAAATATTAGAGTTTCGAAATTTCAAAATTTCAAAATATCAAAATGTCAACATATCAAAATTTTAAAATTGCAAAAAAAAATGAATTTTCAAACTTTAAATTTTGATGTTTTGATATGTTTACATTTTTAAATTTTGAGGTTTTGAAATTTTGGCGTTTTGGCAAATTTTAAACGTTAAAATATTAATACTTGAAAATATAAAAATTTTAAAACTTTAAGCTTTCAAATGTCAACGTTTCAAAGTTTCAAAATTACAGAATTTCAATATTTCAAAATTTCAAATTTTAAAATATCAAAATTCCAACACACCAAAATTTAAACAATCTTAAATCTAAATTATATCTTATTATATTGAAATTCTTAAGTTTTGAAACTTTTTGAAATTTCGAAATATTGAAATTTTAAAAATTTGAAATTTTGAAATCTCGAATTTCTGAAATGTTGAAATTTGGGAATTTTAAAACATTGAGAACTTGAAGTTGTGCAATTTTGGAATCTTGGAATTTTGAAATTTAAAATTTTGAAATATTGAAATATTAAAATTTTGAAATACTGGACGTTTGAAATTTTGAAAAATTTTAAATTTTGAAATATTGAAATTATGCAATTTTGAAATTTTTGAAATTCTGAAGTTTTGAAATTTGTGTGAAACTTTAAAATTTTCATATTTTTAGATTTTAAAATTTTGAAACTATAATATTTGCAGCTTCGATATTTGCAGATATTTTGAAATTCTGAAAATTTTGAAATTTTTTAATTTTGAAATACTGAAATTCTAAAATTTTGAAATGTTGGCATTTTAAATGTTTGAGTATCTGATGGCTTAAAATGCAAATTTCAAAACTTCAAAATTTCAGGATTTCAAAATTTCAATATATCAAAATTTCAAAATTTTAAAATTTTAAAATTTCAAAATCTTAAAATATCAAATTCCAAAATTCAGAATATCAATATTTCAAAATTTCATAATTTCATAATCTCAAAATTTTAAATTTCAAAATGCCTAAATCTCAACATTTCAAAACTTCAAAATAACGATTTTTCGGATTTGCACAACTTCAATTTGGCAATTTCAAAATTTCGGTAAATTTCAAAATTTCAAAATGTCAAAGTTTCAAAATTTGAATACTTAAAAATTTCAAAACTACAAAATGGCGATATTTCGTATTTGCAAAACACTAATTTGGCAAATTTTTAAACTTTAAATTTTGAGATATTACAATGTAGACACTTCGATATTTCGATGCTTTCATATTTTAAAATTTGGAAATTTTGAATATGTGAAACTTTAAAATTTTAACATTTTGAAATTTTGAAATTTTAAGATTTGAAAATTATGAAATTGTAAAATTGCGCAAATTTGAAATTTTCGAATTCTAAAATTTTAAACCTTATACTATCAATATTTGAAAATATCAAAGTTTTAAAATTTTAAACCTTCAAACGTCAACATTTAAAAATTTCCAAATTTCAAAACTTAATAATTTCAAAATAATAAAATTTCAGAATTGCTTAATTTAAGAATTTCAATATTTCAGACTTTCAAAATTTCAAAATATCAAAATTTTAAAATTTCCAAATTACAGATTTTCAGTTTATGAAAATTTTTAACATTTCAAGACAATAAAATTCCAAAATTGGATAATACCGAAATTTGAAGCCGCAAAATGTTATATTTTAAAATATCAAAATTTCAACATTTCAAAATATAAATTATCTTAAGTTTAAATTATATATTATTATGTTGAAATTTTGAAGTTCTGAAATATTGAAATTTCTGAATATTGAATTTTAGAATTTTGAAATTTCAAAATTTGAAAAACTGAAATATTAAAATTTTGAAATTGTAAAAGTTTGAAATTTCGAAATATTGAAATTTTGAAAAATTTTGAGATTTCAAATTTTTAATTTAAATTTTCAGACATTTTAGCAATTCCAATTTTTTTCAATTTTTTAGCAATTCCAATATAATAAAACCTTTAAAATTGCACAATTTCAAAATTTGAAAATATCAAAATTTAAAAACTTCAAAAGTTTAAAATATTGAAATTTCAAAATTTCATAGTTTCAAAATCTCAAAATTTTAAATTTCAAAATATTTACATTTCGAAATTTCGTAACTGCCAAATATCAAAATTTTAAAATGTGAAATTGTGCAAATTTGAAATATCGCATTTTTTCCAATTTTGAAATTTTGATTTGTTGAAATTGAAATTTTGGATTTGTGAAACCATAAAATTTTGATATTTCAAATATTGAAAATTTGATATTTTGAAATATCAAAATATTAGAGTTTCGAAATTTCAAAATTTCAAAATATCAAAATGTCAGCATATCAAAATCTTAAAATTGCAAAAAAAATTGAATTTTCAAACTTTAAATTTTGATGTTTTGATATGTTTACATTTTTAAATTTAGAGGTTTTGAAATTTTGGCGTTTTAACAAATTTTAAACGTTAAAGTATTAATACTTGAAAATATAAAAATTTTATAACTTCAAGCTTTCAAATGTCAACATTTCAAAGTTTCAAAATTACAGAATTTCAATATTTCAAAATTTCAAATTTTAAAATATCAAAATTCCAATATACCAAAATTTAAACTATCTTGAATATAAATTATATCTTATTATATTGAAATTCTTAAGTTTTGAAACTTTTTGAAATTTCGAAATATTGAAATTTTAAAAATTTGAAATTTGGAAATCTCGAATTTCTGAAATGTTGAAATTTGGGAATTTTAAAACATTGAGAACTTGATGTTGTGCAATTTTGGAATTTTGGAATTTTGAAATTTCAAAATTTGAAATACTGAAATATTAAAATTTAAAAATATTGGACATTTGAAATTTCGAAAAATTTTGAGTTTTCAAATTTTGATATTATGCAATTTTGAAATTATTGAAATTCTTAAATTTTGAAATTAGTGTGAAACTTTAAAATTTTCATATTTTCAAATTTTGGAATTTTGAAACTATAATATTTTTAAATTTGGAAGTTTTTAAATTTTTAAGGTCTGAAATTTTGAAATTTTGAAATTTTTGGGTTTTCAAATTTATAAAATTTGCAACTTCAAAATTTGCAGATATTTTGAAATTCTGAAATTTTTGAAATTTTTTAATTTTGATATTTTAAAATACCGAAATTCTAAAATTTTGAAATGTTGGCATTTTAAATGTTTGAATATCTGATGGCTTAAATTGTAAATTTCAAAACTTCAAAATTTCAAGATTTCAAAATTTTAATATATCAAAACTTCAAAATCTTAAAATATCAAGTTTCAATATTCAAAATATCAATACTTAAAATATAAAATTTCAAAATTCAATACATCAAAATTTTAAAATATCGAATTTTTAAAATATCGAAATTTAAAAATTTCATAATTTCGAAATCTCAAAATTTCAAATTTCAAAATATCAAATTTCAAAATCCCTACATTTAGAAATTTCAAACTTTTCAAGGTTTCAAAATATCAAAACTTCAAAATTTAAAGTTTAATAATACAAAATTGCCAAATATCAAAATTCTAAATTTCCAAAATTGTGCAAATTTGAAATATCGCATTTTTTTGCAAATGATTTTTTTAATTTTGAAATTATGCAATTTTGAAAGTTTACGATTTTGAAATTGTGAAGTTTTGAAATGTTGAAATTATTATGATTATTATATATTATGAAAAATTTTAATTATTGAAGTTTTGAAATTTTGAAATTTTAAAATTTTAAAATTTTGAAATTTTGAAATTTAGGGATTTTGAAATTTTGAAATTTAATGATTTTGAAATTTGATATTTTAAAATTTAAAAATTTTGAAATTTTGAAATTTTGAAATTCTGAAATTTTGAAATTTTGAAATTTTGAAGGTTTGATATTTTAAAATTTTGAAATGCTGAGTTTTCAAATTTTGAAATTTTGAAATTTTAAAATTGTGAAATTTTGAAATTTTAAAATTGTGAAATTTTGAAATTTTAAAATAGTGAAATTTTGAAAATTGAAATTTTAAAATTTTGAAATTTCGAAATTTTGAAATTTTATTGTTTTGAAATTTTAAATTTATTATAAAATTTTGAAATAAAAATAATAAAATTTTGAAATTTTAATCGCCAATATATCAATACTTAAAAATATAAGAATTTGAAAACCTTAGACTTTCAAATGTCAACATTTCAAAGTTTTAAAATTACAGAATTTCAATATTTCAAAATTTAAAATTTTAAAATATCAAAATTTCAACGTTCCAAAATTTAATTTATATTAAATTTAAATTATATCTTTTTATATTGAAATTCTTAAGTTTTGAAATTTTTTGAAATTTCGAAATATTGAAATTTTAACAATTTAAAATTTTGAAATCTCGAAGTTCTGAAATGTTGAAATTTGGGAATTTTAAAACATTGAGATATTAAAAATTGTGCAATTTTGAAAATTTGGAATTTTGAAATTTAAAATTTTGAAATATTGAAATATTAAAATTCTGAAATACTGAAATACGTTTGAAATTTTGAAAAATTTTAAGTTTTGAAATGTTGAAATAATGCAATTTTGAAATTTTTGAAATTCTGAAGTTTTGAAATTTGTGTGAAACTTTAAAATTTTCATATTTTTAAATTTTGAAATTTTGAAACTATAATATTTGCAGCTTCGATATTTGCAGATATTTTAAAATTCTGACAATTTTGAAATTTTTAAATTTTGAAATTTTGAAATACTGAAATTCTAAAATTTTGAAATTTTGGCGTTTTCAAATTTCAAAATTTCAAAATTTCAAGATTTCAAAATTTCAATATATCAAAATTTCAAAATTTTAAAATTTCAAAATTTCAAAATCTTAAAATATCAAATTTCAAAATTCAAAATATCAATATTTCAAAATTTCATAATTTCAAAATCAAAATTTTAAATTCCAAAATCCCTAAATTTCAATATTTCAAAACTTCGAAATGACGATATTTCGGATTTGCACAGCTTCAATTTGGCAATTTCAAAATTTTGGTAAATTTCAAAATTTCAAAATGTCAAAGTTTCAAAATTTGAATATTCAAAGATTTTAAAACTTCAAAATGGCGATATTTCGGATTTGCAAAACATTAATTTGGCAATTTTGAAATTTTTAAAATTTAAATTTTGAAATATTACAATGTAGACACTTCGATATTTCGATGTTTTCATATTTTAAAATTTGGAAATTTTGAATATGCGAAACTTTAAAATTTTAATATTTTGAAATTTTGAAATTTTAAGATTTGAAAATTATGAAATTGTGAAATGGCGCAAAATTGAAATTTTCTAATTGTGAAATTTTAAACTTTATAATATCAATATTTGAAAATATCAAAGTTTTAAAATTTTAAACCTTCAAATGTCAGCATTTCAAAATTTCCAAATTGCAAAACTTGATATTTTCAAAATAATAAAATTTCAAAACTCCAAATATCAAAAATTTTAAAATTTCAAAATTACAGATTTTCAATATATCAAAATTGTAAAATTTCAAAATTGCATAATATCGAAATTTGAAGCCTCAAAATGTTATATTTTAAAATATCAAAATTTCAACATTTATATATTTAAATTACCTTAAATTAAAATTACATATTATTATGTTGAAATTCTCAAATTTTTAAATTTCGAAAAATTGAAATATTAAAAATTTGAAATTTTGAAATTTCAAAATTTGAAAAATTGAAATATTAAGATTTTAAAATTGTAAAATTTTGAAATTTCGAAATATTGAAATTTTGAAATATTGTACTTTTGTAATTTTGAAAGATTTTGAGATTTCAAATTTTTAGTTTAAATTTGCAGATATTTTAGCAATTCCAATTTTTTTCAATTTTTTAGCAATTCCAAAATAATAAAATTTCAAAATTGCATAATTTCAAAATTTGAATATATCAAAATTTAAAACCTTCAAAAGTTATTATATTGAAATTTCAAAATTTCATAATTTCAAATTCTCAAAATTTTGAATTTCAAAATCCCTGCATTTCGAAATTTCAAAACTGCCAAATATCAAAATTTTAAAATGTGAAATTGTGCAAATTTGAAATATCGCATTTTTTCCAATTTTGAAATTTTGATGTGTTGACATTTCGATATTTTGAAATTTTGGATATGTGAAACCATAAAATTTTGATATTTTCAAATATTGAAAATTTGATATTTTAAAATATCAAAATATTAGAGTTTCGAAATTTCAAAATTTCAAAATTTCAAAATTTCAAAATATCAAAATGTCAACATATCAAAATATTAAAATTGCAAAAAAAATTGAATTTTCAAATTTTAAATTTTGATGTTTTGAAGTTTTTAAATTTTTAAATTTTGAGGTTTTGAAATTTTGGCGTTTTGGCAAATGTTAAACGTCAAAATATTAATACTTGAAAATATAAAAAGTTTAAAACATTAAGCTTTCAAATGTCAACATTTCAAGGTTTCAAAATTACAGAATTTCAATATTTCAAAATTTCAAATTTTAAAATTTCAAAATTCCAACATACCAAAATTTAAACCATCTTAAAATTAAATTATATCTTATAATATTGAAATTCTTAAGTTTGGAAATTTTTTAAAATTTCGAAATATTGAAATTTTAAAAATTTGAAATTTTGAAATCTCGAATTTCTGAAATGTTAAATTTTGGAATTTTGAAATTTCAAAATTTGAAATACTGAAATATTAAAATTTTAAAATATTGGACTTTTGAAATTTCGAAAAATTTTGTGTTTTCAAATTTGAAATTTTTGAAATTCTCAAGTTTTGAAATTTGTGTAAAACTTTAAAATTTTCATATTTTCAAATTTTGAAATTTTGAAACTATAATATTTTTAAATTTTTAAGGTTTGAAATTTTAAAATTTTGAAATTTTTGGGTTTTCAAATTTATAAAATTTGCAACTTCAAAATTTGCAGATATTTTGAAATTCTGAAATTTTTGAAATTTTTTAATTTTGATATTTTAAAATACCGAAATTCTAAAATTTTGAAATGGTGGCATTTTAAATGTTTGAATATCTGATGGCTTAAAATGTAAATTTCAAAACTTCAAAATTTCAAGATTTCAAAATTTTAATATATCAAAACTTCAAAATCTTAAAATATCAAGTTTCAATATTCAAAATATCAATACTTCAAAATTTCGACATCTTAAAATATAAAATTTCAAAATTCAATACATCAAAATTTTAAAATATCGAATTTTTAAAATATCGAAATTTAAAAATTTCATAATTTCGAAATCTCAAAATTTCAAATTTCAAAATATCAAATTTCAAAATCCCTACATTTAGAAATTTCAAACTTTTCAAGGTTTCAAAATATCAAAACTTCAAAATTTAAAGTTTAATAATACAAAATTGCCAAATATCAAAATTCTAAATTTCCAAAATTGTGCAAATTTGAAATATCGCATTTTTTTGCAAATGATTTTTTTAATTTTGAAATTATGCAATTTTGAAAGTTTACGATTTTGAAATTGTGAAGTTTTGAAATGTTGAAATTATTATGATTATTATATATTATGAAAAATTTTAATTATTGAAGTTTTGAAATTTTGAAATTTTAAAATTTTAAAATTTTGAAATTTTGAAATTTTGAAATTTTGAAATTTTGAAGGTTTGATATTTTAAAATTTTGAAATGCTGAGTTTTCAAATTTTGAAATTTTGAAATTTTAAAATTGTGAAATTTTGAAATTTTAAAATTGTGAAATTTTGAAATTTTAAAATAGTGAAATTTTGAAAATTGAAATTTTAAAATTTCGAAATTTTGAAATTTTATTGTTTTGAAATTTTAAATTTATTATAAAATTTTGAAATAAAAATAATAAAATTTTGAAATTTTAATCGCCAATATATCAATACTTAAAAATATAAGAATTTGAAAACCTTAGACTTTCAAATGTCAACATTTCAAAGTTTTAAAATTACAGAATTTCAATATTTCAAAATTTAAAATTTTAAAATATCAAAATTTCAACGAAATATTGAAATTTTGAAAAATTTTGAGACTTCAACTTTTTAATTTAAATTTGCAGACATTTTAGCAATTCCAATTTTTTTCAATTTTTTAGCAATTCCAAAATAATAAAATTTCAAAATTGCATAATTTAAAATTCTGAAAATATCAAAATTTAAAAACTTCAAAAATTTAAAATATTGAAATTTCAAAATTTCATAATTTCAAAATCTCAAAATTGTAATATTCAAAATCCCTACATTTCGAAATTTCATAGCTGCCATATATAAAAATTTTAAAATGTGGAATTGTGCAAATTTGAAATATCGCATTTTTTCCAATTTTGAAATTTTGATGTGTTGACATTTTGATATTTTGAAATTTTGGATATGTGAAACCATACAAATATTGAAAATTTGATATTTTGAAATATCAAAATATTAGAGCTTCGAAATTTCAAAATTTCAAAATATCAAAATGCCAACATATCAAAATTTTAAAATTGCAAAAAAAATTGAATTTTCAAACTTTAAATTTTGATGTTTTGAAATTTTGAAATTTTTAAATTATGAGGTTTTGAAATTTTGGGGTTTTGACAAATTTTAAACGGTAAAATATTAATACTTGAAAATATAAAAATTTTAAAACTTTAAGCTTTCAAATGTCAACATTTCAAAGTTTCAAAATTACATAATTTCAATATTTCAAAATTTCAAATTTTAAAATATCAAAATTCCAACATACCAAAATTTAAACTATCTTAAATTTAAATTATATCTTATTATATTGAAATTCTTAAGTTTTGAAATTTTTTGAAATTTCGAAATATTGAAATTTTAAAAATTTGAAGTTTTGAAATCTCGAATTTCTGAAATGTTGAAATTTGGGAATTTTAAAACGTTGAGAACTTGAAGTTGTGCAATTTTGGAATTTTGGAATATTGAAATTTCAATATTTGAAATACTGAAATATCAAAATTTTAAAATATTGGACATTTGAAATTTCGAAAAATTTTTGAAATTCTCAAGTTTTGAAATTAGTGTGAAACTTTAAAATTTTCGTATTTTCAAATTTTGATCTTTTTAAACTATAATATTTTTAAATTTTTAAATTTTTAAATTCGGAAGTTTTTAAATTTTTAAGGTTTGAAATTTTGAAGTTTTGAATTTTCAAATTTATAAATTGTTCAAGAAAATCTTCAAAATTTGCAGATATTTTGAAATTCTAAAAATTTGGAAATTTTTTAATTTTGATATTTTAAAATACCGAAATTCTAAAATTTTGAAATGTTGGAATTTTAAATGTTTGAATATCTGATGGCTTAAAATATCAAATTTCAAAATTCAAAATACCAATACTTCAAAATTTTGACATCTTAAATCAAAATTAAATTAAATCATCAAAATCTCAATATTTCAAATTTCATAATATCAAATTTCAAAATCCCTACATTTAGAAATTTCAAACATTTCAAGGTTTCAAAATATCAAAACTTCAAAATTTAAAGCTTAATAATTGCCAAATATCAAAATTCTAAATTTGCGAAATTGTGCAAATTTGAAATATCGCATTTTTTTTTGCTAATGATTTTTTTAATTTTGAAATTATGCAAATTTGAAATTTTACTATCTTGGAATTGTGAAGTTTTGAAATGTTGAAATTATTATGATTATTATATATTATGAAAAATTTTAATTATTGAAGTTTTGAAATTTTGAAATTTTAAAATTTTAAAATTTTGAAATTTTGAAATTTAGGGATTTTGAAATTAGATATTTTAAAATTTATAAATTTTCAAATTTTCAAATTTTGATATTCTGAAATTTTGAAATTTTGAAAATTAAAAATTTTTATAATAAATATATTATAAAATTTTGAAATAAAAATTATAAAATTTTGAAATTTTAAACGTCAAAATACCAATACTTAAAAATGTAAGAATTTGAAAACTTTAAGCTTTCATGTCAACATTTCAAAGTTTCAAAATTAAAGTATTTCAATATTTCAAAATTTCAAATTTTAAAATATCAAAATTTCAACTTTCCAAAATTCAATTTACCTTAAATTTAAATTATATCTTATTATTTTGAAATTCTTAAGTTTTGAAATTTTTTGAAATTTCGAAATATTGAAATTTTAAAAATTTAAAAAATTTTGAAATCTCGAAATTCTGAAATGTTGAAATTTGGGAATATTAAAACATTGAGATATTAAAAATTGTGCAATTTTGAAATTTAAAATTTTGAAATATTGAAATATTAAAATTTTGAAATACTGGACGTTTAAAATCTTGAAAAATTTTAAGTTTTCAAACATTGAAATTATGCAATTTTGAAATTTTTGAAATTCTGAAGTTTTGAAATTTGTTTGAAACTTTAAAATTTTCATATTTTTAAATTTTGAAACTTTGAAACTATAGTATTTTTAAGTTTTTAAATTTTGAAATTTGGAAGTTTTTAAATTCTCAAATAGTGCATCTTCGACATTTGCGGATATTTTAAAATTCTGAAAACTTTGAAATTTTTTAATTTTGAAATTTTGAAATAATGAAATTTTAAAATTTTGAAATGTTGGCATTTTAAATGTTTGAATATCTGATGGCTTAGAATGCAAATTTCATAACTTCAAAATTTCAATATTTCAAAATTTCAATATATCAAAATTTCAAAATTTTAAAATTTCAAAATTTGAAAATCCTAAAATATCAAATTTCAAAATTCAAAATATCAATATATCAAAATTTCATAATTTCAAAATCTCAAATTTTAAATTTCAAAATCCCTAAATCTCAAAATTTCAAAACTTCCAAATAACGATATTTCGGATTTGCATAACTTCAATTTGGCAATTTCAAAATTTCGGTAACTTTCAAAATTTCAAAATGTCAAATTTTCAAAATTTGAATACTTAAAAATTTCAAAACTTCAAAATGGCGATATTTCGGATTTGCAAAACATTAATTTGGCAAACTTTAAATTTTGAGATATTACATTGTAGACACTTCGATATTTCGATGCTTTCATACTTTAAAATTTGGAAATTTTGAATATGTGAAACTTTAAAATTTTAACAATTTGAAAATTTGAAATTTTAACATTTGAAAATGATGAAATTTTAAAATTGTGCAAATTTGATATTTTCGAATTCTGAAATTTTAAACTTTATAATATCAATATTTGAAAATACCAAAGTTTTAAAATTTTAAACCTTCAAATGTCAGCATTTCAAAATTTCCAAATTTCAAAACTTAATAATTTCAAAATAATAAAATTTCAAAATTGCTTAATTTGAAAATTTCAATATTTCAGAGTTTCAAAATTTCAAAATATCAAAATTTTAAAATTTCAAAATTACAGATTTTCAATTTATCAAAATTTTAAAATTTCAAGACAATAAAATTCCAAAATTGCATAATATCGAAATTTGAAGTCAAAATTTAAAAATTTAAATTATCTTAAGTTTAAATTATATATTATTATGTGGAAATTCTTACATTTTTAAATTTCGAAATATTGAAATATTATAAATTTGAAATTTTGAATTTTTGAAATTTTGAAGTTCTGAAATATTGAAATTTCTGAATTTTGAATTTTAGAATTTTGAAATTTCAAAATTTGAAAACCTGAAATATTAAAATTTTGAAATATTGAAATTTTGAAAAATTTTGAGATTTCAAATTTTTAATTTAAATTTGCAGATATTTTAGCAATTCCAATTTTTTTCATTTTTTTAGCAATTCCAAAATAATAAAACTTCAAAATTGCATAATTTCAAAATTTGAAAATATCAAAAGTTTAAAATATTGAAATTTCAAAATTTCATAATTTCAAAATCTCGAAAATTTAAATTTCAAAATACCTACATATCGAAATTTCGTAACTGGTAAATATCAAAATTTTAAAATGTGAAATTGTGCTAATTTGAAATATCGCATTTTTTCCAATTTTGAAATTTTGATGAGTTGACATTTTGATATTTTGAAGTTTTGGATATGTGAAACCATAAAATTTTGATATTTTCAAATATTGAAAATTTGATATTTTGAAATATCAAAATATTAGAATTTCGAAATTTCAAAATTTCAAAATATCAAAATGTCAACATATCAAAATTTTAAAATTGCAAAAAAAATTTAATTTTCAAACATTAAATTTTGATGTTTTGATATGTTTACATTTTTAAATTTTGAGGTTTTGAAATTTTGGCGTTTTTGCAAATTTTAAACGTTAAAATATTAGTACTTGAAAATATAAAAATTTTAAAACTTTAAGCTTTCAAATGTCAACATTTCAAGGTTTCAAAATTACAGAATTTCAATACTTCAAAATGTCAAAATTCCAACATACCAAAATTTAAACTATCTTAAATCGAAATATTGAAATTTTAAAAATTTGAAATTTTGAAATCTCGAATTTCTGAAATGTTGAAATTTGGGAATTTTAAAATATTGAGAACTTGAAGTTGTGCAATTTTGGAATTTTGGAATTTTGAAATTTCAAAATTTGAAATATTGAAATATTAAAATTTTAAAATATTGGACATTTGAAATTTCGAAAAATTTTGAGTTTTCAAATTTTGAAATTATGCAATTTTGAAATTTTTGAAATTCTCAAATTTTGAAATTAGTGTGAAACTTTAAAATTTTCATATATTCAAATTTTGAAATTTTGAAACTATAATATTTTTAAATTTGGAAGTTTTTAAATTTTTAAGGTCTGAAATTTTGAAATTTTAAAATTTTGAAATTTTGAGTTTTCAAATTTATAAATTGTTCAAAAAAATCTTCAAAATTTGCAGATATTTTGAAACTTTGAAAATTTTGAAATTTTTTAATTTTGATATTTTAAAATACCGAAATTCTAAAATTTTGAAATGTTGGCATTTTAAATGTTTGAATATCTGATGGCTTAGAATGCAAATTTCATAACTTCAAAATTTCAATATTTCAAAATTTCAATATATCAAAATTTCAAAATTTTAAAATTTCAAAATTTGAAAATCCTAAAATATCAAATTTCAAAATTCAAAATATCAATATTTCAAAATTTCATAATTTCAAAATCTCAAATTTTAAATTTCAAAATCCCTAAATCTCAAAATTTCAAAACTTCCAAATAACGATATTTCGGATTTGCATAACTTCAATTTGGCAATTTCAAAATTTCGGTAACTTTCAAAATTTCAAAATGTCAAATTTTCAAAATTTGAATACTTAAAAATTTCAAAACTTCAAAATGGCGATATTTCGGATTTGCAAAACATTAATTTGGCAAACTTTAAATTTTGAGATATTACATTGTAGACACTTCGATATTTCGATGCTTTCATACTTTAAAATTTGGAAATTTTGAATATGTGAAACTTTAAAATTTTAACAATTTGAAAATTTGAAATTTTAACATTTGAAAATGATGAAATTGTAAAATTGTGCAAATTTGAAATTTTCGAATTCTGAAATTTTAAACTTTATAATATCAATATTTGAAAATACCAAAGTTTTAAAATTTTAAACCTTCAAATGTCAGCATTTCAAAATTTCCAAATTTCAAAACTTAATAATTTCAAAATAATAAAATTTCAAAATTGCTTAATTTAAAAATTTCAATATTTCAGAGTTTCAAAATTTCAAAATATCAAAATTTTAAAATTTCAAAATTACAGATTTTCAATTTATCAAAATTTTAAAATTTCAAGACAATAAAATTCCAAAATTGCATAATATCGAAATTTGAAGTCTCAAAATGTTATATTTTAAAATATCAAATTTTAAAAATTTAAATTATCTTAAGTTTAAATTATATATTATTATGGAAATTCTTACATTTTTAAATTTCGAAATATTGAAATATTAAAAATTTGAAATTTTGAATTTTTGAAATTTTGAAGTTCTGAAATATTGAAATTTCTGAATTTTGAATTTTAGAATTTTGAAATTTCAAAATTTGAAAACCTGAAATATTAAAATTTTGAAATATTGAAATTTTGAAAAATTTTGAGATTTCAAATTTTTAATTTAAATTTGCAGATATTTTAGCAATTCCAATTTTTTTCATTTTTTTAGCAATTCCAAAATAATAAAATTTCAAAATTGCATAATTTCAAAATTTGAAAATATCAAAAGTTTAAAATATTGAAATTTCAAAATTTCATAATTTCAAAATCTCGAAAATTTAAATTTCAAAATACCTACATATCGAAATTTCGTAACTGGTAAATATCAAAATTTTAAAATGTGAAATTGTGCTAATTTGAAATATCGCATTTTTTCCAATTTTGAAATTTTGATGAGTTGACATTTTGATATTTTGAAGTTTTGGATATGTGAAACCACAAAATTTTGATATTTTCAAATATTGAAAATTTGATATTTTGAAATATCAAAATATTAGAATTTCGAAATTTCAAAATTTCAAAATATCAAAATGTCAACATATCAAAATTTTAAAATTGCAAAAAAAATTGAATTTTCAAACATTAAATTTTGATGTTTTGATATGTTTACATTTTTAATTTTTGAGGTTTTGAAATTTTGGCGTTTTGGCAAATTTTAAACGTTAAAATATTAGTACTTGAAAATATAAAAATTTTAAAACTTTAAGCTTTCAAATGTCAACATTTCAAGGTTTCAAAATTACAGAATTTCAATATTTCAAAATGTCAAAATTCCAACATACCAAAATTTAAACTATCTTAAATCGAAATATTGAAATTTTAAAAATTTGAAATTTTGAAATCTCGAATTTCTGAAATGTTGAAATTTGGGAATTTTAAAATATTGAGAACTTGAAGTTGTGCAATTTTGGAATTTTGGAATTTTGAAATTTCAAAGTTTGAAATATTGAAATATTAAAATTTTAAAATATTGGACATTTGAAATTTCGAAAAATTTTGAGTTTTCAAATTTTGAAATTATGCAATTTTGAAATTTTTGAAATTCTCAAATTTTGAAATTAGTGTGAAAATTTAAAATTTTCATATATCCAAATTTTGAAATTTTGAAACTATAATATTTTTAAATTTGGAAGTTTTTAAATTTTTAAGGTCTGAAATTTTGAAATTTTAAAATTTTGAAATTTTGAGTTTTCAAATTTATAAATTGTTCAAAAAAATCTTCAAAATTTGCAGATATTTTGAAACTTTGAAAATTTTGAAATTTTTTAATTTTGATATTTTAAAATACCGAAATTCTAAAATTTTGAAATGTTGGCATTTTAAATGTTTGAATATCTGATGGCTTAAAATATCAAATTTCAAAATTCAAAATACCATTACTTCAAAATTTCGACATCTTAAAATATCAAATTTCAAAATTCAAAACATCAAAATTTTAAAATATCAAATTTTTAAAATATCGAAATTTCAAAATTTCATAATTTCAAAATCCCTACATTTATAAATTTCAAACTTTTCAAGTTTTCAAAATATCCAAACTTCAAAATTTAAAGTTTGAAAATATCAAAGTTTTAAAATTTTAAACCTTCAAATGTCAACATTTCAAAATTTTCAAATTTCAAAACTTAATAATTTCAAAATAATAAAATTTCAGAATTGCTTAATTTAAAAATTTCAAAATTTCAGAGTTTCAAAATTTCAAAATATCAAAATTTTAAAATTTCAAAACTACAGAATTTCAAGCCAATAAATTTCCAAAATTGCATAATATCGAAATTTGAAGCCTCAAAATGTTATATTTTAAAATATCAAAATTTCAACATTTGAGAATTTAAATTATCTTAAATTAAAATTATATATTAATATTGAAATATTAAAAATTTGAAATTTTGAAATTTTGAAGTTCTGAAATATTGAAATTTCTGAATTTTGAATTTTAGAATTTTGAAATTTCAAAATTTGAAAAACTGAAATATTAAAATTTTAAAATTGTAAAATTTTGAAATTTGGAAATATTGAAATTTTGAAATATTAGACTTTTGAAATTTTGAAAAATTTAATTAAAAATTAATTAAAATTTGCAGATATTTTAGCAAATCCAAAATAATAAAATTTCAAATTGCATAATTTCAAAATTTGAAAATATCAAAATTTAAAAACTTCAAAAGTTTAAAATTTCAAAATTTCAAAATTTCAAAATTTCAATATTTCAAAATTTCAAAATTTCAAAATTTCAATATTTGAAAATTTTAAAATTTTAAAATTTCAGAATTTCAAAATTTCAAAATTTCAAAATTTCAAAATTTCAAAATTTCAAAATTTCAAAATTTCAAAATTTCAATATTTCAAAATTTCAAAATTTCAAAATTTCAAAATTTCAAAATTTCAAAATTTCAATATTTCAAAATTTCAAAATTTCAAAATTTCAATATTTCAAAATTTCAAAATTTCAAAATTTTAAAATTTCAAATTTAAAAATTTTAAAATTTCAAAATTTCAGAAATTAAAAATTTCAAAATTTCAAAAATACAAAATTTCAAAATTTTAAAACTTCAAAATTTCAAAATTTTAAAATTTCAAAATTTCAAAATTTTAAAATTTCAAAATTTCAAAATTTCAAAATTTCAAAATTTCAAAATTTCAAAATTTTAAAATTTCAAATTTTAAAATTTTAAAATTTCAAAATTTCAGAAATTAAAAATTTCAAAATTTCAAAATTTCAAAAATACAAAATTTTAAAATTTCAAATTTAAAAATTTTAAAATTTCAAAATTTCAGAAATTAAAAATTTCAAAATTTCAAAAATACAAAATTTCAAAATTTCGAAACTTCAAAATTTCAAAATTTTAAAATTTCAAAATTTCAAAATTTTAAGATTTCAAAATTTCAAAATTTCAAAATTTCAAAATTTCAAAATTTCAAAATTTCAAAATTTCAAAATTTCAAAATTTCAAAATTTCAAAATTTCAAAATTTCAAAATTTCAAAATTTCAAAATTTCAAAATTTTAAAATTTTAAAATATTAAAATTTCAGAATTTCAAAATTTCAAAATTTCAAAATTTCAAAATTTCAAAATTTCAAAATTTCAGTATTTCAAAATTTCAAAACTTCAAAATTTCAAAATTTCAAAATTTCAAAATTTCAAAATTTCGAAATTTTAAAATTTCAAAATTTCAAAATTTCAGAAATTAAAAATTTCAAAATTTCAAAAATACAAAATTTTAAAATTTTAAAACTTCAAAATTTCAAAATTTTAAAATTTCAAAATTTTAAAATTTCAAAATTTCTAAATTTCAAAATTTTAAAATTTCAAAATTTTAAAACTTCAAAATTTCAAAATTTCAAAATTTCAAGATTTCAAAATTTCAAAATTTCAAAATTTCAAAATTTCAAAATTTCAAAATTTCAAAATTACAAAATTTCAAAATTTCAAAATTTCAAAATTTCAAAATTTCAAAATTTCAGAATTTTAAAATTTAAAAATTTAAAAATTTTAAAATTTCAAAATTTCAAAATTTCAAAAATTTCAAAATTTCAAAAAATCATAATTTCAAAATTTCAAAACTTCAAAATTTCAAAAATTTTGAAATTTTAAAATTTTGGAGTTTTGAAATTTAGAAATTTAGAAATTTAGAAATTTAGAAATTTAGAAATTTTGAAATTTTGAAATTTTGAAATTTTGAAATTTTGATATTTTGAAATTTTGAAATTTTTAAATTTTGAAATTTTAAAATTTTAAAATTTTTAAATTTTCAAATTTTGAAATTGTGAACATTTTAAATTTTGAAATCTTAAAATTTTGAAATTTTGAAATTTTGAAATTTTGAAATTTTGATATTTTGAAATTTTGAAATTTTGAAATTTTGAAATTTTGAAATTTTGAAATTTTGAAATTTTGAAATTTTAATCTTAAAATTTTGAAATTTTGAAATTTTGAAATTTTGAAATTTTGATATTTTGAAATTTTGAAATTTTGAAATTTTGAAATTTTGAAATTTTGAAATTTTGAAATTTTGAAATTTTGAAATTTTGAAATTTTGAAATTTTGAAATTTTGAAATTTTGAAATTTTAAAATTTTGAAATTTAGGGATTTTGAAATTTGATATTTTAAAATTTTAAAATTTTAAAATTTTCAAATTTTGAAATTTTAAAATTTTGAAATTTTGAGAATTGAAATTTTAAAACTTTGAATTTTCGGAATTTTGAAATTTTATTGTTTTGAAATTTTTAAGTTATTACAAAATATTGAAATAAAAATTATAAAATTTTAAACGTTAACATATCAATACTTAAAAATATAAGAATTTGAAAACTTTAAGCTTTCATATGTCAACATTTCAAAGTTTCAAAATTACAGAATTTGAATATTTCAAAATTTCAAATTTTAAAATATCAAAATTTCAGCATTCCAATTTTAATTTACCTTGAATTTAAATTATATCTTATTATATTGAAATTCTTAAGTCTTGAAATTTTTTGAAATTTCGAAATATTGAAATTTTAAAAATTTGAAATTTTGAAAATTGAAATTTTAAAATTTTGAAATTTCGAAATTTTGAAATTTTATTGTTTTGAAATTTTAAATTTATTATAAAATTTTGAAATAAAAATAATAAAATTTTGAAATTTTAAACGCCAAAATATCAATACTTAAAAATACAAGAATTTGAAAACCTTAGACTTTCAAATGTCAACATTTCAAAGTTTTAAATATACAGAATTTCAATATTTCAAAATTTAAAATTTTAAAATATCAAAATTTCAACGTTCCAAAATTTAATTTATCTTAAATTTAAATTATATCTTTTTATATTGAAATTCTTAAGTTTTGAAATTTTTTGAAATTTCGAAATATTGAAATTTTAACAATTTTAAATTTTGAAATCTCGAAGTTCTGAAATGTTGAAATTTGGGAATTTTAAAACATTGAGATATTAAAAATTATCCAATTTTGAAATTTTTGAAATTCTGAAGTTTTGAAATTTGTGTGAAACTTTAAAATTTTCATATTTTTAAATTTTGAAATGTTGAAATTCTGAAGTTTTGAAAATTGTGTGAAACTTTAAACTTTTCATATTTTTAAATTTTGAAATGTTGAAACTATAATATTTTTCAATTCTTAAATTTTGAAATTTGGAAGTTTTTAAATTTTTAAATAGTGCAACTTCGACGTTTGCAGATATTTTGAAATTCTGAACATTTTGAAATGTTTTAATTTTGAAATTTTGAAATACTGAAATTCTAAAATATTGAAATGTGGGCGTTTTGAATGTTTGAATATATTATGGCTTAGAATGCAAATTTCGTAGCTTCAAAATTTCAATATTTCCAAATTTCAATATATCAAAATTTCAAAATTTTAAAATTTCAAAATTTTAAAATTTCAAAATTTCAAAATCCTAAGATCTCAAATTTCAAAATTCAAAATATCAATATTTCAAAATTTCATAATTTCAAAGTCTCAGATTTTAAATTTCAAAATCCCTACATCTCAACATTTCAAAACTTCGAAATGACGATATTTCGGATTTGCACAACTTCAATTTGGCAATTTCAATATTTCGGTAAATTTCAAAAATTCAAAATGTCAAAGTTTCAAAATTTGAATACTTAAAAATTTCAAAACTTCAAAATATATAATAGATATTTCGGATTTGCAAAACAATAATTTGGCAATTTTGAAATTTTCATACTTTTAATTCTGAGATATTACAATGTAGACACTTCGATATTTCGATGCTTTCATATTTTAGAATTTGGAAATTTTGAATATGCGAAACTTTAAATTTTAATATTTTGAAATTTTGAAATTTTAAGATTTGAAAATTATGAAATTGTGAAATTGCGCAAATTTGAAATTTTCGAATTCTGAAATTTTAAACTTTATAATATCAATATTTGAAAATATCAAAGTTTTAAAATTTTAAACCTTCAAATGTCAACATTTCAAAATTTTCAAATTTCAAAACTTAATAATTTCAAAATAATAAAATTTCAGAATTGCTTAATTTAAAAATTTCAAAATTTCAGAGTTTCAAAATTTCAAAATATCAAAATTTTAAAATTTCAAAACTACAGAATTTCAAGCCAATAAAATTCCAAAATTGCATAATGTCGAAATTTGAAGCCTCAAAATGTTATATTTTAAAATATCAAAATTTCAACATTTGAGAATTTAAATTATCTTAAATTAAAATTATATATTAATATTGAAATATTAAAAATTTGAAATTTTGAAATTTTGAAGTTCTGAAATATTGAAATTTCTGAATTTTGAATTTTAGAATTTTGAAATTTCAAAATTTGAAAAACTGAAATATTAAAATTTTAAAATTGTAAAATTTTGAAATTTGGAAATATTGAAATTTTGAAAAATTTAATTAAAAATTAATTAAAATTTGCAGATATTTTAGCAAATCCAAAATAATAAAATTTCAAAATTGCATAATTTCAAAATTTGAAAATATCAAAATTTAAAAACTTCAAAAGTTTAAAATATTGAAATTTCAAAATGTCATAATTTTAAAATTTCAAAATTTTAAAATTTCAAATCTTAACAATTTCAAAATTGCATAATTTCAAAATTTGAAAGGTCGAAATTTCAAAATTTATAATTTCAATATCTCAAAATTTTAAATTTCAAAATATCAAATTTCAAAATCCTTACATTTCGAAATTTCAATATATTTAATATTTCAAAATTTCAAAAGTTCAATACTTCAAAATTCCAAATTTTTAAAATTTCACACTTTAAAAATCCAAAAATTTCAAAATTTCAAGGTTTCAAAATTTCAAAGCTTAAAAATTTCAGAATTTCAATATTTAACTTAAAAATTTAAAAATTTAAAAATCTTTAAATGTCAAATTTAGAATATCGCACTTTTATGCGATTTTTAAGTTTCCAAATTGTGCAATTTTGAAATTTTGATATGTTGACATTTTAATATTTTCGAATTTTAAGTATGTGAAAGCATAAAATTTTGGTATTTCCAAATTTTGAAACTTTAATATTTTGAAATTCTGAAATTTTAGAATTTTGAAATTTTGAATTTTCAATTTAATTCAATTTTGAGGCTTTGAAATTTTGGCGTTTCAGATTCTGAACTTTTGGAATTTAGAAAATTTAAACGTTAAAATATTAATACTAGAAAATATAAGTATCTTAAAACTTTAAGCTTTCAAATGTCAACATTTCAAAGTTTCAAAATTACAGAATTTCAATATTTAAAAATTTCAAATTTTAAAATATCAATATTACAACATTCCAAAATTTAATCTATCTTAAATGTAAATTATAAAAATTTTTTAGAAATTTCGAAAAATTTAAATTTTAAAAATTTGATATTTTTAAATTTTCATGCTCTAAAAGGTTGAAATTTGGGAATTTTAAAACATTGAGATTGTAAAATTGTGCAATTTTGAAATGTTGAATTCTGAAGTTTTGAAATTTGTGTGAAACTTTAAAATTTTCATATTTTAAAATTTTGAAATTTTGAAATTTTGAGATTTTGAAATTTTGAAATTTTGATATTTTGAAATTTTGAAATTTTGAAATTTTGAAATTTTGAAATTTTAAAATTTTGAAATTTTGAAATTTTGAAATTTTGAAATTTTCAAATTTTCAAATTTTGAAATTGTGAATATTTAAAATTTTGAAATCTTGAAATTTTGAAATTTTGAAATTTTGAAATTTTGAAAGTTTGAAATTTTGAAATTTTGAAATTTTGAAATTTTGAAGTTATGATTTTTTGAAATTTTGAAATTTTGCAATTTTGAAATTTCGAATTTTGAAATTTTGACTTTTTGAAATTATGATTTTTTGAAATTTTGAAATTTTGAAATTTTGGAATTTTGAAATTTTTAAATTTGGAAATTCTGATTTTTTGAAATTTTGTAATTTTGAAATTTTGAAACTTTGAAATTTTGGAGTTTTGAAATTTTGTAATTTTGAAATTTTGAAATTTTGAAGTTTTGAAATTTTGAAATTTTGAAATTTTGAAATTTTGAAATTTTGAAATTTTGAAATTATGATTTTTTGAAATTTTGAAATTTTGAAATTTTTAAAATTTGAAATTTTGAAATTTTAAAATTTTGAAATTTTAAAATTTTGAAATTTTGAAATTTTGAAATTTTGAAATTTTGAAATTTTGAAATTTTGTATTTTTGAAATTTTGAAATTTTGAAATTTTAAAATTTTAAAATTTTTAAAATTTTAAATTTTTAAAATTTGAAATTTTGAAATTTTGAAATTTTTAAATTCTGAAATTTTGAAATTTTGAAATTATGATTTTTTGAAATGTTGAAATTTTGAAATTTTTAAAATTTGAAATTTTGAAATTCTGAAATTTTGAAATTTTGAAATTTTGAAATTTTAAAATTTTGAAATTTTGAAATTTTAAAATTTTGAAATTTTGAAATTTTAAAATTTTGAAATTTTGAAATTTTGAAATTTTGAAATTATGATTTTTTGAAATTTTGACATTTTGAAATTTTTAAAATTTGAAATTTTGAAATTTTGAAATTTTGAAATTTTAAAATTTTGAAATTTTGAAATTTTAAAATTTTGAAATTTTGAAATTTTGAAATTTTGAAATTTTGAAATTTTGAAATTTTTAAATTTTGAAATTTTTAAATTTTGAAATTTTGAAATTTTGAAATTTTGAAATTTTAAAATTTTGAAATTTTGAAATTTTGAAATTTTGAAATTTTGATATTTTAAAATTTTGAAATTTTGAAATTTTGCCATTTTGAAATGTTAAAATTTTCAAATTTTGAAATTTTGAAATTTTGAAATTTTGCCATTTTGAAATGTTAAAATTTTGAAATTTTGAAATTTTGAGATTTTGAGATTTTGAGATTTTGAGATTTTGAAATTTTGAAATTTTGAACTTTTGAAATTTTGAAATTTTGAAATTTTGAAATTTTGAAATTTTGAAATTTTCAAATTTTGAAATTTTGAAATTTTGAAATTTTGCAATTTTGAAATTTTAAAATTTTGAAATTTTGAAATTTTGAAGTTTTGAAATTTTGAAATTTTGCCATTTTGAAATGTTAAAATTTTGAAATTTTTAAATTTTGAAATTTTTAAATTTTCAAATTTTGAAATTTTGAGATTTTGAGATTTTGAGATTTTTAAATTTTGAAATTTTGAACTTTTGAAATTTTAAAATTTTGAAATTTTGAAATTTTGAAATTTTAAAATTTTGAAATTTTGAAATTTTGAAATTTTGAAATTTTGAAATTTTGAAATTTTGAAATTTTGAGATTTTGAAATTCTGAAATTTTGAAATTCTTAAATTTGGAAATTTTTAATTTTTGATATTTTGAAATTTTGCAAAGTTTCAAAATTTCAAAATTTTAAAATTTCAAAATTTCAAAATTTCAAAATTTCAAAATATCAAAATTTCAAAATTTCAAAATTTCTAAATTTCAAAATTTAAAAATTTCACAATTTCAAAATTTTAAAATCTCAAAATTTCAAAATTTCAAAATTTCAAAATTTCAAAATTTGAAAATTTCAAAATTTCAAAATTTCAAAATTTTAAAATTTCAGAATTTCAAAATTTCAAAATTTCAAAATTTCTAAATTTCAAAATTTCAAAACTCCAAAATTTAAAAATTTCAAAATTTCAAAATTTCAAAATTTTGAAAATTTCAATATTTCAAAATTTCAAAATTTCAAAATTTCAAAATTTCAAAATTTCAAAATTTCAAAATTTCGAAATTTTAAAATTTCAAAATTTCAAAATTTCAAAATTTTAAAATTTCAAATTTTAAAATTTTAAAATTTCAAAATTTCAGAAATTAAAAATTTCAAAATTTCAAAATTTCAAAAATACAAAATTTTAAAATTTCAAAATTTCGAAACTTCAAAATTTCAAAATTTTAAAATTTCAAAATTTCAAAATTTTAAAATTTCAAAATTTCAAAATTTCAAAATTTCAAAATTTCAAAATTTCAAAATTTCAAAACTTCAAAATTTCAAAATTTCAAAATTTCAAAATTTCAAAATTTCGAAATTTCAAAATTTCAAAATTTCAAAATTTCAAAATTTCAAAATTTCAAAATTTCAAAATTTCAAAATTTCAAAATTTCAATATTTCAAAATTTCAAAATTTCAAATTTTTAAAATTGTAAAATTTTAAAATTTCAGAATTTCAAAATTTCAAAATTTCAAAATTTCAAAATTTCAGTATTTCAAAATTTTAAAACTTCAAAATTTCAAAATTTCAAAATTTCAAAATTTCAAAATTTCGAAATTTTAAAATTTCAAAATTTCAAAATTTCAGAAATTAAAAATTTCAAAATTTCAAAAATACAAAACTTTAAAATTTTAAAACTTCAAAATTTCAAAATTTTAAAATTTCAAAATTTCAATATTTCAAAATTTCAAAATTTCAAAATTTCAAAATTTCAAAATTTCAAAATTTCAAATCTCAAAATTTCAAAATTTCAAAATTTCAAAATTTCAAAATTTCAATATTTGAAAATTTTAAAATTTTAAAATTTCAGAATTTCAAAATTTCAAAATTTCAAAATTTCAAAATTTCAAAATTTCAAAATTTCAAAATTTCAAAATTTCAAAATTTCAAAATTTCAATATTTCAAAATTTCAAAATTTCAAAATTTCAAAATTTCAAAATTTCAAAATTTCAATATTTCAAAATTTCAAAATTTCAAAATTTCAATATTTCAAAATTTC
This sequence comes from Eristalinus aeneus, assembly GCA_955652365.1. Taxonomy (NCBI): domain Eukaryota; kingdom Metazoa; phylum Arthropoda; class Insecta; order Diptera; family Syrphidae; genus Eristalinus; species Eristalinus aeneus. The sequence continues at coordinate 69,487 of CATPCP010000050.1, forward strand.
AAAATTTCAAAATTTTAAAATTTCAAATTTAAAAATTTTAAAATTTCAAAATTTCAGAAATTAAAAATTTCAAAATTTCAAAAATACAAAATTTCAAAATGTTAAAACTTCAAAATTTCAAAATTTTAAAATTTCAAAATTTCAAAATTTTAAAATTTCAAAATTTCAAAATTTCAAAATTTCAAAATTTCAAAATTTCAAAATTTCAAAATTTCAAAATTTCAAAATTTTAAAATTTCAAATTTTAAAATTTTAAAATTTCAAAATTTCAGAAATTAAAAATTTCAAAATTTCAAAATTTCAAAAATACAAAATTTTAAAATTTCAAATTTAAAAATTTAAAAATTTCAAAATTTCAGAAATTAAAAATTTCAAAAATACAAAATTTCAAAATTTCGAAACTTCAAAATTTCAAAATTTTAAAATTTCAAAATTTCAAAATTTTAAGATTTCAAAATTTCAAAATTTCAAAATTTCAAAATTTCAAAATTTCAAAATTTCAAAATTTCAAAATTTCAAAATTTCAAAATTTCAAAATTTCAAAATTTCAAAATTTCAAAATTTTAAAATTTTAAAATTTTAAAATTTCAGAATTTCAAAATTTCAAAATTTCAAAATTTCAAAATTTCAAAATTTCAAAATTTCAGTATTTCAAAATTTCAAAACTTCAAAATTTCAAAATTTCAAAATTTCAAAATTTCGAAATTTTAAAATTTCAAAATTTCAAAATTTCAGAAATTAAAAATTTCAAAATTTCAAAAATACAAAATTTCAAAATTTTAAAACTTCAAAATTTCAAAATTTTAAAATTTCAAAATTTCAAAATTTTAAAATTTCAAAATTTCTAAATTTCAAAATTTTAATATTTCAAAATTTTAAAACTTCAAAATTTCAAAATTTCAAAATTTCAAGATTTCAAAATTTCAAAATTTCAAAATTTCAAAATTTCAAAATTTCAAAATTTCAAAATTACAAAATTTCAAAATTTCAAAATTTCAAAATTTCAAAATTTCAGAATTTTAAAATTTCAAAATTTAAAAATTTAAAATTTCAAAATTTCAAAATTTCAAAAATTTCAAAATTTCAAAAAATCATAATTTCAAAATTTCAAAACTTCAAAATTTCAAAAATTTTGAAATTTTAAAATTTTGGAGTTTTGAAATTTAGAAATTTAGAAATTTAGAAATTTAGAAATTTAGAAATTTTGAAATTTTGAAATTTTTGAAATTTTGAAATTTTGATATTTTGAAATTTTGAAATTTTTAAATTTTGAAATTTTAAAATTTTTAAATTTTTAAATTTTCAAATTTTGAAATTGTGAACATTTTAAATTTTGAAATCTTAAAATTTTGAAATTTTGAAATTTTGAAATTTTGAAATTTTGATATTTTGAAATTTTGAAATTTTGAAATTTTGAAATTTTGAAATTTTGAAATTTTGAAATTTTGAAATTTTGAAATTTTAATCTTAAAATTTTGAAATTTTGAAATTTTGATATTTTGAAATTTTGAAATTTTGAAATTTTGAAATTTTGAAATTTTGAAATTTTGAAATTTTGAAATTTTGAAATTTTGAAATTTTAAAATTTTGAAATTTTGAAATTTTGATATTTTGAAATTTTGAAATTTTGAAATTTTGAAATTTTGAAATTTTGAAATTTTGAAATTTTGAAATTTTGAAATTTTGAAATTTTGAAATTTTGAAATTTTGAAATTTTGAAATTTTGAAATTTTGAAATTTTGAAATTTTGAAATTTTGAAATTTTGAAATTATGATTTTTTGAAATTTTGAAATTTTGCAATTTTGAAATTTCGAATTTTGAAACTTTGACTTTTTGAAATTTTAAAATATTGAAATTTTGAAATTTTGAAATTTTGAAACTTTGAAATTTTGGAGTTTTGAAATTTTGAAATTTTGAAATTTTGAAATTTTGAAATTTTGAAATTTTGAAATTTTGAAATTTTGAAATTTTGAAATTTTGAAATTTTGAAATTTTGAAATTTTGAAATTTTGAAATTTTGAAATTTTGAAATTATGATTTTTTGAAATTTTGAAATTTTGAAATTTTGAAATTTTGAAATTTTGAAATTTTGAAATTTTGAAATTTTGAAATTTTGAAATTTTGAAATTTTGAAATTTTGAAATTTTGAAATTATGATTTTTGAAATTTTGAAATTTTTAAAATTTGAAATTTTGAAATTTCAAAATTTCAAAACTTCAAAATTTCAAAATTTCAAAATTACAAAATTTCAAAACTTTAAAATTTCAAAGCTTCAAAATTTCAAAATTTCAAAATTTCAATATTTTAAAATTTCAAAAGTCAAAATTTCAAAATTCGAAATTTCAAAATTGCAAAATTTCAAAATTTTGAAAATTTCAATATTTCAAAATTTCAAAATCTCAAAATCTCAAAATCTCAAAATTTTAAAATTTCAAAATTTCAAAATTTCAAAATTTTGAAAATTTCAATATTTCAAAATTTCAAAATTTCAAAATTACAAAATTTCAAAACTTTAAAATTTCAAAGTTTCAAAATTTCAAAATTTCAAAATTTCAATATTTTAAAATTTCAAAAAGTCAAAATTTCAAAATTCGAAATTTCAAAATTGCAAAATTTCAAAATTTTGAAAATTTCAATATTTCAAAATTTCAAAATCTCAAAATCTCAAAATCTCAAATTTCAAAATTTAAAAATTTCAAAATTTTAACATTTCAAAATTACAAAATTTCAAAATTTTAAAATTTCAAAATTTCAAAATTTCAAAATTTCAAAATTTCAAAATTTTCAAAATTTCAATATTTCAAAATTTCAAAATTTCAAAATTTCAAAATTTCAAAATTTCAAAATTTCAAAATTTCAAAATTTCGAAATTTTAAAATTTCAAAATTTCAAAATTTCAAAATTTTAAAATTTCAAATTTTAAAATTTCAAAATTTCAGAAAAAAAATTTTAAAATTTCAAAATTTCAAAAATACAAAATTTTAAAATTTCAAAATTTCAAAATTTCGAAACTTCAAAATTTCAAAATTTTAAAATTTCAAGATTTCAAAATTTTAAAATTTCAAAATTTCAAAATTTCAAAATTTCAAAATTTCAAAACTTCAAAATTTCAAAATTTCAAAATTTCAAAATTTCAAAATTTTAAAATTTCAAAATTTCAAAATTTCAAAATTTCAAAATTTTCAAAATTTCAAAATTTCAAAATTTCAAAATTTCAAAATTTCAAAATTTCAAAATTTCAAAATTTCAAAATTTCAAAATTTTAAAATTTCAAAATTTCAAAATTTCAAAATTTCAAAATTTCAAAATTTCAAAATATCAAAATTTCAAAATTTCAAAATCTCAAAATTTCAAAATTTCAAAAATTTCAAAATTTCAAAAAATCATAATTTCAAAATTTCAAAACTTCAAAATTTCAAAAATTTTGAAATTTTAATATTTTGGAGTTTTGAAATTTAGAAATTTAGAAATTTAGAATTTAGAAATTTAGAAATTTAGAAATTTTGAATTTTGAAATTTTGAAATTTTGAAATTTTGAAATTTGATATTTTGAAATTTGAAATTTTTAAATTTTGAAATTTTAAAATTTTTAAATTTTTAAATTTTCAAATTTTGAAATTGTGAACATTTTAAATTTTGAAATCTTAAAATTTTGAAATTTTGAAATTTTGAAATTTTGAAATTTTGATATTTTGAAATTTTGAAATTTTGAAATTTTGAAATTTTGAAATTTTGAAATTTTGAAATTTTGAAATATTGAAATTTTGAAATTTAATCTTAAAATTTTGAAATTTTGAAATTTTGAAATTTTGAAATTTTGATATTTTGAAATTTTGAAATTTTGAAATTTTGAAATTTTGAAATTTTGAAATTTTGAAATTTTGAAATTTTGAAATTTTGAAATTTTGAAATTTTAAAATTTTGAAATTTTGAAATTTTGATATTTTGAAATTTTGAAATTTTGAAATTTTGAAATTTTGAAATTTTGAAATTTTGAAATTTTGAAATTTTGAAATTTTGAAATTTGAAATTTTGAAATTTTGAAATTTTGAAGTTTTGAAATTTTGAAATTTTGAAATTTTGAATATTTTGAAATTTTGAAATTTTGAAATTATGATTTTTTGAAATTTTGAAATTTTGAAATTTTGCAATTTTGAAATTTCGAATTTTAAAATTTTGACTTTTTGAAATTTTAAAATATTGAAATTTTGAAATTTTGAAATTTTGAAACTTTGAAATTTTGGAGTTTTGAAATTTTGTAATTTTGAAATTTTGAAATTTTGAAGTTTGAAATTTTGAAATTTTGAAATTTTGAAATTTTGAAATTTTGAAATTTTGAAATTTTGAAATTTTGAAATTTTGAAATTTTGAAATTTTGAAATTTTGAAATTTTGAAATTATGATTTTTTGAAATTTTGAAATTTTTAAAATTTGAAATTTTGAAATTTTGAAATTTCAAAATTTCAAAACTTCAAAATTTCAAAATTTCAAAATTACAAAATTTCAAAACTTTAAAATTTCAAAGTTTCAAAATTTCAAAATTTCAAAATTTCAATATTTTAAAATTTCAAAAGTCAAAATTTCAAAATTCGAAATTTCAAAACTGCAAAATTTCAAAATTTTGAAAATTTCAATATTTCAAAATTTCAAAATCTCAAAATCTCAAAATCTCAAAATTTCAAAATTAAAAATTTCAAAATTTTAACATTTCAAAATTACAAAATTTCAAAATTTTAAAATTTCAAAATTTCAAAATTTCAAAATTTCAAAATTTTGAAAATTTCAATATTTCAAAATTTCAAAATTTCAAAATTACAAAATTTCAAAACTTTAAAATTTCAAAGTTTCAAAATTTCAAAATTTCAAAATTTCAATATTTTAAAATTTCAAAAAGTCAAAATTTCAAAATTCGAAATTTCAAAATTGCAAAATTTCAAAATTTTGAAAATTTCAATATTTCAAAATTTCAAAATTTCGAAACTTCAAAATTTCAAAATTTTAAAATTTCAAAATTTCAAAATTTTAAAATTTCAAAATTTCAAAATTTCAACATTTCAAAATTTCAAAACTTCAAAATTTCAAAATTTCAAAATTTCAAAATTTCAAAATTTTAAAATTTCAAAATTTCAAAATTTCAAAATTTCAAAATTTCAAAATTTCAAAATTTCAAAATTTCAAAATTTCAAAATTTCAAAATTTCAAAATTTCAAAATTTCAAAATTTCAAAATTTCAAAATTTCAAAATTTCAAAATTTTAAAATTTCAAAATTTCAAAATTTCAAAATTTCAAAATTTCAAAATTTCAAAATATCAAAATTTCAAAATTTCAAAATCTCAAAATTTCAAAATTTCAAAATTTGAAAATTTCAAAATTTCAATATTTGAAAATTTTAAAATTTTAAAATTTCAGAATTTAAAAATTTCAAAATTTCAAAATTTCAAAATTTCAAAATTTCAATATTTCAAAATTTCAAAATTTCAAAATTTCAAAATTTCAAAATTTCAAAATTTCAAAATTTCAAAATTTCAAAATTTCAAAATTTCAATATTTCAAAATTTCAAAATTTCAAAATTTCAAAATTTTAAAATTTCAAATTTAAAAATTTTAAAATTTCAAAATTTTAGAAATTAAAAATTTCAAAATTTCAAAAATACAAAATTTCAAAATTTAAAACTTCAAAATTTCAAAATTTTAAAATATCAAAATTTCAAAATTTTAAAATTTCAAAATTTCAAAATTTCAAAATTTCAAAATTTCAAAATTTCGAAATTTTAAAATTTCAAAATTTCAAAATTTTAAAATTTCAAATTTTAAAATTTTAAAATTTCAAAATTTCAGAAATTAAAAACTTTAAAATTTCAAAATTTCAAAAATACAAAATTTTAAAATTTCAAAATTTCAAAATTTCGAAACTTCAAAATTTCAAAATTTTAAAATTTCAAAATTTCAAAATTTTAAATTTCAAAATTTCAAAATTTCAAAATTTCAAAATTTCAAAACTTCAAAATTTCAAAATTTCAAAATATCAAAATTTCAAAATTTTAAAATTTCAAAATTTCAAAATTTCAAAATTTCAAAATTTCAAAATTTCAAAATTTCAAAATTTCAAAATTTGAAAATTTCAAAATTTCAATATTTGAAAATTTTAAAATTTTAAAATTTCAGAATTTAAAAATTTCAAAATTTCAAAATTTCAAAATTTCAAAATTTCAATATTTCAAAATTTCAAAATTTCAAAATTTCAAAATTTCAAAATTTCAAAATTTCAAAATTTCAAAATTTCAAAATTTCAAAATTTCAAAATTTCAAAATTTCAAAATTTCAAAATTTCAATATTTCAAAATTTCAAAATTTCAAAATATCAAAATTTTAAAATTTCAAATTTAAAAATTTTAAAATTTCAAAATTTCAGAAATTAAAAATTTCAAAAATTTCAAAAATACAAAATTTCAAAATTTTAAAATTTCAGAATTTCAAAATTTCAAAAATTCAAAATTTCAAAATTTCAAAATTTCAGTATTTCAAAATTTTAAAACTTCAAAATTTCAAAATTTCAAAATTTCAAAATTTCGAAATTTTAAAATTTCAAAATTTCAAAATTTCAGAAATTAAAAATTTCAAAATTTCAAAAATACAAAACTTTAAAATTTTAAAACTTCAAAATTTCAAAATTTTAAAATTTCAAAATTTCAATATTTCAAAATTTCAAAATTTCAAAATTTCAAAATTTCAAAATTTCAAAATTTCAAAATTTCAAAATCTCAAAATTTCAAAATTTCAAAATTTCAAAATTTCCAAATTTCAATATTTGAAAATTTTAAAATTTTAAAATTTCAGAATTTCAAAATTTCAAAATTTCAAAATTTCAAAATTTCAAAATTTCAAAATTTCAAAATTTCAAAATTTCAAAATTTCAAAATTTCAATATTTCAAAATTTCAAAATTTCAAAATTTCAAAATTTCAAAATTTCAAAATTTCAATATTTCAAAATTTCAAAATTTCAAAATTTCAATATTTCAAAATTTCAAAATTTCAAAATTTTAAAATTTCAAATTTAAAAATTTTAAAATTTCAAAATTTCAGAAATTAAAATTTTCAAAATTTCAAAATTTCAAAAATACAAAATTTTAAAATTTCAAATTTAAAAATTTTAAAATTTCAAAATTTCAGAAATTAATAACTTCAAATTTCAAAATTTTAAAATTTCAAAATTTCAAAATTTTAAAATTTCAAAATTTCAAAATTTCAAAATTTCAAAATTTCAAAATTTCAAAATTTCAAAATTTCAAAATTTTAAAATTTCAAATTTTAAAATTTTAAAATTTCAAAATTTCAGAAATTAAAAATTTCAAAATTTCAAAATTTCAAAAATACAAAATTTTAAAATTTCAAATTTAAAAATTTTAAAATTTCAAAATTTCAGAAATTAATAACTTCAAAATTTCAAAAATACAAAATTTCAAAATTTCGAAACTTCAAAATTTCAAAATTTTAAAATTTCAAAATTTCAAAATTTTAAGATTTCAAAATTTCAAAATTTCAAAATTTCAAAATTTCAAAATTTCAAAATTTCAAAATTTCAAAATTTCAAAATTTCAAAATTTCAAAATTTCAAAATTTCAAAATTTCAAAATTTCAAAATTTCAAAATTTTAAAATTTTAAAATTTTAAAATTTCAGAATTTCAAAATTTCAAAATTTCAAAATTTCAAAATTTCAAAATTTCAAAATTTCAGTATTTCAAAATTTCAAAACTTCAAAATTTCAAAATTTCAAAATTTCAAAATTTCGAAATTTTAAAATTTCAAAATTTCAAAATTTCAGAAATTAAAAATTTCAAAATTTCAAAAATACAAAATTTCAAAATTTTAAAACTTCAAAATTTCAAAATTTTAAAATTTCAAAATTTCAAAATTTCAAAATTTTAAAATTTCAAAATTTCAAAATTTCAAAATTTTAAAATTTCAAAATTTTAAAACTTCAAAATTTCTAAATTTCAAAATTTCAAGATTTCAAAATTTCAAAATTTCAAAATTTCAAAATTTCAAAATTTCAAAATTTCAAAATTACAAAATTTCAAAATTTCAAAATTTCAAAATTTCAAAATTTCAAAATTTCAGAATTTTAAAATTTCAAAATTTAAAAATTTTAAAATTTCAAAATTTCAAAATTTCAAAAATTTCAAAATTTCAAAAAATCATAATTTCAAAATTTCAAAACTTCAAAATTTCAAAAATTTTGAAATTTTAAAATTTTGGAGTTTTGAAATTTAGAAATTTAGAAATTTAGAAATTTTGAAATTTTGAAATTTTGAAATTTTGATATTTTGAAATTTTGAAATTTTTAAATTTTGAAATTTTAAAATTTTTAAATTTTTAAATTTTCAAATTTTGAAATTGTGAACATTTTAAATTTTGAAATCTTAAAATTTTGAAATTTTGAAATTTTGAAATTTTGAAATTTTGATATTTTGAAATTTTGAAATTTTGAAATTTTGAAATTTTGAAATTTTGAAATTTTGAAATTTTGAAATTTTGAAATTTTAATCTTAAAATTTTGAAATTTTGAAATTTTGAAATTTTGAAATTTTGATATTTTGAAATTTTGAAATTTTGAAATTTTGAAATTTTGAAATTTTGAAATTTTGAAATTTTGAAATTTTGAAATTTTGAAATTTTAAAATTTTGAAATTTTGAAATTTTGATATTTTGAAATTTTGAAATTTTGAAATTTTGAAATTTTGAAATTTTGAAATTTTGAAATTTTGTACTTTTGTAATTTTGAAAGATTTTGAGATTTCAAATTTTTAGTTTAAATTTGCAGATATTTTAGCAATTCCAATTTTTTTCAATTTTTTAGCAATTCCAAAATAATAAAATTTCAAAATTGCATAATTTCAAAATTTGAATATATCAAAATTTAAAACCTTCAAAAGTTATTATATTGAAATTTCAAAATTTTATAATTTCAAATTCTCAAAATTTTGAATTTCAAAATCCCTGCATTTCGAAATTTCAAAACTGCCAAATATCAAAATTTTAAAATGTGAAATTGTGCAAATTTGAAATATCGCATTTTTTCCAATTTTGAAATTTTGATGTGTTGACATTTCGATATTTTGAAATTTTGGATATGTGAAACCATAAAATTTTGATATTTTCAAATATTGAAAATTTGATATTTTAAAATATCAAAATATTAGAGTTTCGAAATTTCAAAATTTCAAAATTTCAAAATTTCAAAATATCAAAATGTCAACATATCAAAATATTAAAATTGCAAAAAAAATTGAATTTTCAAATTTTAAATTTTGATGTTTTGAAGTTTTTAAATTTTTAAATTTTGAGGTTTTGAAATTTTGGCGTTTTGGCAAATGTTAAACGTCAAAATATTAATACTTGAAAATATAAAAAGTTTAAAACATTAAGCTTTCAAATGTCAACATTTCAAGGTTTCAAAATTACAGAATTTCAATATTTCAAAATTTCAAATTTTAAAATTTCAAAATTCCAACATACCAAAATTTAAACCATCTTAAAATTAAATTATATCTTATAATATTGAAATTCTTAAGTTTGGAAATTTTTTAAAATTTCGAAATATTGAAATTTTAAAAATTTGAAATTTTGAAATCTCGAATTTCTGAAATGTTAAATTTTGGAATTTTGAAATTTCAAAATTTGAAATACTGAAATATTAAAATTTTAAAATATTGGACTTTTGAAATTTCGAAAAATTTTGTGTTTTCAAATTTGAAATTTTTGAAATTCTCAAGTTTTGAAATTTGTGTAAAACTTTAAAATTTTCATATTTTCAAATTTTGAAATTTTGAAACTATAATATTTTTAAATTTTTAAGGTTTGAAATTTTAAAATTTTGAAATTTTTGGGTTTTCAAATTTATAAAATTTGCAACTTCAAAATTTGCAGATATTTTGAAATTCTGAAATTTTTGAAATTTTTTAATTTTGATATTTTAAAATACCGAAATTCTAAAATTTTGAAATGTTGGCATTTTAAATGTTTGAATATCTGATGGCTTAAAATGTAAATTTCAAAACTTCAAAAATTCAAGATTTCAAAATTTTAATATATCAAAACTTCAAAATCTTAAAATATCAAGTTTCAATATTCAAAATATCAATACTTCAAAATTTCGACATCTTAAAATATAAAATTTCAAAATTCAATACATCAAAATTTTAAAATATCGAATTTTTAAAATATCGAAATTTAAAAATTTCATAATTTCGAAATCTCAAAATTTCAAATTTCAAAATATCAAATTTCAAAATCCCTACATTTAGAAATTTCAAACTTTTCAAGGTTTCAAAATATCAAAACTTCAAAATTTAAAGTTTAATAATACAAAATTGCCAAATATCAAAATTCTAAATTTCCAAAATTGTGCAAATTTGAAATATCGCATTTTTTTGCAAATGATTTTTTTAATTTTGAAATTATGCAATTTTGAAAGTTTACGATTTTGAAATTGTGAAGTTTTGAAATGTTGAAATTATTATGATTATTATATATTATGAAAAATTTTAATTATTGAAGTTTTGAAATTTTGAAATTTTAAAATTTTAAAATTTTGAAATTTTGAAATTTTGAAATTTTGAAGGTTTGATATTTTAAAATTTTGAAATGCTGAGTTTTCAAATTTTGAAATTTTGAAATTTTAAAATTGTGAAATTTTGAAATTTTAAAATTGTGAAATTTTGAAATTTTAAAATAGTGAAATTTTGAAAATTGAAATTTTAAAATTTTGAAATTTCGAAATTTTGAGATTTTATTGTTTTGAAATTTTAAATTTATTATAAAATTCCAATTTTGAAATTTTGATGTGTTGACATTTTGATATTTTGAAATTTTGGATATGTGAAACCATAAAATATTGATATTTCAAATATTGAAAATTTGATATTTTGAAATATCAAAATATTAGAGTTTCGAAATTTCAAAATTTCAAAATATCAAAATGTCAACATATCAAAATCTTAAAATTGAAAAAAAATGAATTTTCAAACTTTAAATTTTGATGTTTTGATATGTTTACATTTTTAAATTTTGATGTTTTGAAATTTTGGCGTTTTGGCAAATATGGCATTTTTTCCAATTTTGAAATTTTGATGTGTTGACATTTTGATATTTTGAAATTTTGGATATGTGAAACCATAAAATTTTGATATTTTCAAATGTTGAAAATTTGATATTTTGAAATATCAAAATATTAGAGTTTCGAAATTTCAAAATTTCAAAATATCAAAATGTCAACATATCAAAATTTTAAAATTGCAAAAAAAAATGAATTTTCAAACTTTAAATTTTGATGTTTTGATATGTTTACATTTTTAAATTTTGAGGTTTTGAAATTTTGGCGTTTTGGCAAATTTTAAACGTTAAAATATTAATACTTGAAAATATAAAAATTTTAAAACTTTAAGCTTTCAAATGTCAACGTTTCAAAGTTTCAAAATTACAGAATTTCAATATTTCAAAATTTCAAATTTTAAAATATCAAAATTCCAACACACCAAAATTTAAACAATCTTAAATCTAAATTATATCTTATTATATTGAAATTCTTAAGTTTTGAAACTTTTTGAAATTTCGAAATATTGAAATTTTAAAAATTTGAAATTTTGAAATCTCGAATTTCTGAAATGTTGAAATTTGGGAATTTTAAAACATTGAGAACTTGAAGTTGTGCAATTTTGGAATCTTGGAATTTTGAAATTTAAAATTTTGAAATATTGAAATATTAAAATTTTGAAATACTGGACGTTTGAAATTTTGAAAAATTTTAAATTTTGAAATATTGAAATTATGCAATTTTGAAATTTTTGAAATTCTGAAGTTTTGAAATTTGTGTGAAACTTTAAAATTTTCATATTTTTAGATTTTAAAATTTTGAAACTATAATATTTGCAGCTTCGATATTTGCAGATATTTTGAAATTCTGAAAATTTTGAAATTTTTTAATTTTGAAATACTGAAATTCTAAAATTTTGAAATGTTGGCATTTTAAATGTTTGAGTATCTGATGGCTTAAAATGCAAATTTCAAAACTTCAAAATTTCAGGATTTCAAAATTTCAATATATCAAAATTTCAAAATTTTAAAATTTTAAAATTTCAAAATCTTAAAATATCAAATTCCAAAATTCAAAATATCAATATTTCAAAATTTCATAATTTCATAATCTCAAAATTTTAAATTTCAAAATGCCTAAATCTCAACATTTCAAAACTTCAAAATAACGATTTTTCGGATTTGCACAACTTCAATTTGGCAATTTCAAAATTTCGGTAAATTTCAAAATTTCAAAATGTCAAAGTTTCAAAATTTGAATACTTAAAAATTTCAAAACTACAAAATGGCGATATTTCGTATTTGCAAAACACTAATTTGGCAAATTTTTAAACTTTAAATTTTGAGATATTACAATGTAGACACTTCGATATTTCGATGCTTTCATATTTTAAAATTTGGAAATTTTGAATATGTGAAACTTTAAAATTTTAACATTTTGAAATTTTGAAATTTTAAGATTTGAAAATTATGAAATTGTAAAATTGCGCAAATTTGAAATTTTCGAATTCTAAAATTTTAAACCTTATACTATCAATATTTGAAAATATCAAAGTTTTAAAATTTTAAACCTTCAAACGTCAACATTTAAAAATTTCCAAATTTCAAAACTTAATAATTTCAAAATAATAAAATTTCAGAATTGCTTAATTTAAAAATTTCAATATTTCAGACTTTCAAAATTTCAAAATATCAAAATTTTAAAATTTCCAAATTACAGATTTTCAGTTTATGAAAATTTTTAACATTTCAAGACAATAAAATTCCAAAATTGGATAATACCGAAATTTGAAGCCGCAAAATGTTATATTTTAAAATATCAAAATTTCAACATTTCAAAATATAAATTATCTTAAGTTTAAATTATATATTATTATGTTGAAATTTTGAAGTTCTGAAATATTGAAATTTCTGAATATTGAATTTTAGAATTTTGAAATTTCAAAATTTGAAAAACTGAAATATTAAAATTTTGAAATTGTAAAAGTTTGAAATTTCGAAATATTGAAATTTTGAAAAATTTTGAGATTTCAAATTTTTAATTTAAATTTTCAGACATTTTAGCAATTCCAATTTTTTTCAATTTTTTAGCAATTCCAATATAATAAAACCTTTAAAATTGCACAATTTCAAAATTTGAAAATATCAAAATTTAAAAACTTCAAAAGTTTAAAATATTGAAATTTCAAAATTTCATAGTTTCAAAATCTCAAAATTTTAAATTTCAAAATATTTACATTTCGAAATTTCGTAACTGCCAAATATCAAAATTTTAAAATGTGAAATTGTGCAAATTTGAAATATCGCATTTTTTCCAATTTTGAAATTTTGATTTGTTGAAATTGAAATTTTGGATTTGTGAAACCATAAAATTTTGATATTTCAAATATTGAAAATTTGATATTTTGAAATATCAAAATATTAGAGTTTCGAAATTTCAAAATTTCAAAATATCAAAATGTCAGCATATCAAAATCTTAAAATTGCAAAAAAAATTGAATTTTCAAACTTTAAATTTTGATGTTTTGATATGTTTACATTTTTAAATTTAGAGGTTTTGAAATTTTGGCGTTTTAACAAATTTTAAACGTTAAAGTATTAATACTTGAAAATATAAAAATTTTATAACTTCAAGCTTTCAAATGTCAACATTTCAAAGTTTCAAAATTACAGAATTTCAATATTTCAAAATTTCAAATTTTAAAATATCAAAATTCCAATATACCAAAATTTAAACTATCTTGAATATAAATTATATCTTATTATATTGAAATTCTTAAGTTTTGAAACTTTTTGAAATTTCGAAATATTGAAATTTTAAAAATTTGAAATTTGGAAATCTCGAATTTCTGAAATGTTGAAATTTGGGAATTTTAAAACATTGAGAACTTGATGTTGTGCAATTTTGGAATTTTGGAATTTTGAAATTTCAAAATTTGAAATACTGAAATATTAAAATTTAAAAATATTGGACATTTGAAATTTCGAAAAATTTTGAGTTTTCAAATTTTGATATTATGCAATTTTGAAATTATTGAAATTCTTAAATTTTGAAATTAGTGTGAAACTTTAAAATTTTCATATTTTCAAATTTTGGAATTTTGAAACTATAATATTTTTAAATTTGGAAATTTTTAAATTTTTAAGGTCTGAAATTTTGAAATTTTGAAATTTTTGGGTTTTCAAATTTATAAAATTTGCAACTTCAAAATTTGCAGATATTTTGAAATTCTGAAATTTTTGAAATTTTTTAATTTCGATATTTTAAAATACCGAAATTCTAAAATTTTGAAATGTTGGCATTTTAAATGTTTGAATATCTGATGGCTTAAATTGTAAATTTCAAAACTTCAAAATTTCAAGATTTCAAAATTTTAATATATCAAAACTTCAAAATCTTAAAATATCAAGTTTCAATATTCAAAATATCAATACTTCAAAATTTCGACATCTTAAAATATAAAATTTCAAAATTCAATACATCAAAATTTTAAAATATCGAATTTTTAAAATATCGAAATTTAAAAATTTCATAATTTCGAAATCTCAAAATTTCAAATTTCAAAATATCAAATTTCAAAATCCCTACATTTAGAAATTTCAAACTTTTCAAGGTTTCAAAATATCAAAACTTCAAAATTTAAAGTTTAATAATACAAAATTGCCAAATATCAAAATTCTAAATTTCCAAAATTGTGCAAATTTGAAATATCGCATTTTTTTGCAAATGATTTTTTTAATTTTGAAATTATGCAATTTTGAAAGTTTACGATTTTGAAATTGTGAAGTTTTGAAATGTTGAAATTATTATGATTATTATATATTATGAAAAATTTTAAATATTGAAGTTTTGAAATTTTGAAATTTTAAAATTTTAAAATTTTGAAATTTTGAAATTTAGGGATTTTGAAATTTTGAAATTTAATGATTTTGAAATTTGATATTTTAAAATTTAAAAATTTTGAAATTTTGAAATTTTGAAATTCTGAAATTTTGAAATTTTGAAATTTTGAAGGTTTGATATTTTAAAATTTTGAAATGCTGAGTTTTCAAATTTTGAAATTTTGAAATTTTAAAATTGTGAAATTTTGAAATTTTAAAATTGTGAAATTTTGAAATTTTAAAATAGTGAAATTTTGAAAATTGAAATTTTAAAATTTTGAAATTTCGAAATTTTGAAATTTTATTGTTTTGAAATTTTAAATTTATTATAAAATTTTGAAATAAAAATAATAAAATTTTGAAATTTTAATCGCCAATATATCAATACTTAAAAATATAAGAATTTGAAAACCTTAGACTTTCAAATGTCAACATTTCAAAGTTTTAAAATTACAGAATTTCAATATTTCAAAATTTAAAATTTTAAAATATCAAAATTTCAACGTTCCAAAATTTAATTTATATTAAATTTAAATTATATCTTTTTATATTGAAATTCTTAAGTTTTGAAATTTTTTGAAATTTCGAAATATTGAAATTTTAACAATTTAAAATTTTGAAATCTCGAAGTTCTGAAATGTTGAAATTTGGGAATTTTAAAACATTGAGATATTAAAAATTGTGCAATTTTGAAAATTTGGAATTTTGAAATTTAAAATTTTGAAATATTGAAATATTAAAATTCTGAAATACTGAAATACGTTTGAAATTTTGAAAAATTTTAAGTTTTGAAATGTTGAAATAATGCAATTTTGAAATTTTTGAAATTCTGAAGTTTTGAAATTTGTGTGAAACTTTAAAATTTTCATATTTTTAAATTTTGAAATTTTGAAACTATAATATTTGCAGCTTCGATATTTGCAGATATTTTGAAATTCTGACAATTTTGAAATTTTTAAATTTTGAAATTTTGAAATACTGAAATTCTAAAATTTTGAAATTTTGGCGTTTTCAAATTTCAAAATTTCAAAATTTCAAGATTTCAAAATTTCAATATATCAAAATTTCAAAATTTTAAAATTTCAAAATTTCAAAATCTTAAAATATCAAATTTCAAAATTCAAAATATCAATATTTCAAAATTTCATAATTTCAAAATCAAAATTTTAAATTCCAAAATCCCTAAATTTCAATATTTCAAAACTTCGAAATGACGATATTTCGGATTTGCACAGCTTCAATTTGGCAATTTCAAAATTTTGGTAAATTTCAAAATTTCAAAATGTCAAAGTTTCAAAATTTGAATATTCAAAGATTTTAAAACTTCAAAATGGCGATATTTCGGATTTGCAAAACATTAATTTGGCAATTTTGAAATTTTTAAAATTTAAATTTTGAAATATTACAATGTAGACACTTCGATATTTCGATGTTTTCATATTTTAAAATTTGGAAATTTTGAATATGCGAAACTTTAAAATTTTAATATTTTGAAATTTTGAAATTTTAAGATTTGAAAATTATGAAATTGTGAAATGGCGCAAAATTGAAATTTTCTAATTGTGAAATTTTAAACTTTATAATATCAATATTTGAAAATATCAAAGTTTTAGAATTTTAAACCTTCAAATGTCAGCATTTCAAAATTTCCAAATTGCAAAACTTGATATTTTCAAAATAATAAAATTTCAAAACTCCAAATATCAAAAATTTTAAAATTTCAAAATTACAGATTTTCAATATATCAAAATTGTAAAATTTCAAGACAATAAAATTTCAAAATTGCATAATATCGAAATTTGAAGCCTCAAAATGTTATATTTTAAAATATCAAAATTTCAACATTTATATATTTAAATTATCTTAAATTAAAATTACATATTATTATGTTGAAATTCTCAAATTTTTAAATTTCGAAAAATTGAAATATTAAAAATTTGAAATTTTGAAATTTCAAAATTTGAAAAATTGAAATATTAAGATTTTAAAATTGTAAAATTTTGAAATTTCGAAATATTGAAATTTTGAAATATTGTACTTTTGTAATTTTGAAAGATTTTGAGATTTCAAAGTTTTAGCTTAAATTTGCAGATATTTTAGCAATTCCAATTTTTTACAATTTTTTAGCAATTCCAAAATAATAAAATTTCAAAATTGCATAATTTCAAAATTTGAATATATCAAAATTTAAAACCTTCAAAAGTTATTATATTGAAATTTCAAAATTTCATAATTTCAAATTCTCAAAATTTTGAATTTCAAAATCCCTGCATTTCGAAATTTCAAAACTGCCAAATATCAAAATTTTAAAATGTGAAATTGTGCAAATTTGAAATATCGCATTTTTTCCAATTTTGAAATTTTGATGTGTTGACATTTCGATATTTTGAAATTTTGGATATGTGAAACCATAAAATTTTGATATTTTCAAATATTGAAAATTTGATATTTTAAAATATCAAAATATTAGAGTTTCGAAATTTCAAAATTTCAAAATTTCAAAATTTCAAAATATCAAAATGTCAACATATCAAAATATTAAAATTGCAAAAAAAATTGAATTTTCAAATTTTAAATTTTGATGTTTTGAAGTTTTTAAATTTTTAAATTTTGAGGTTTTGAAATTTTGGCGTTTTGGCAAATGTTAAACGTCAAAATATTAATACTTGAAAATATAAAAAGTTTAAAACATTAAGCTTTCAAATGTCAACATTTCAAGGTTTCAAAATTACAGAATTTCAATATTTCAAAATTTCAAATTTTAAAATTTCAAAATTCCAACATACCAAAATTTAAACCATCTTAAAATTAAATTATATCTTATAATATTGAAATTCTTAAGTTTGGAAATTTTTTAAAATTTCGAAATATTGAAATTTTAAAAATTTGAAATTTTGAAATCTCGAATTTCTCAAATGTTAAATTTTGGAATTTTGAAATTTCAAAATTTGAAATACTGAAATATTAAAATTTTAAAATATTGGACTTTTGAAATTTCGAAAAATTTTGTGTTTTCAAATTTGAAATTTTTGAAATTCTCAAGTTTTGAAATTTGTGTAAAACTTTAAAATTTTCATATTTTCAAATTTTGAAATTTTGAAACTATAATATTTTTAAATTTTTAAGGTTTGAAATTTTAAAATTTTGAAATTTTTGGGTTTTCAAATTTATAAAATTTGCAACTTCAAAATTTGCAGATATTTTGAAATTCTGAAATTTTTGAAATTTTTTAATTTTGATATTTTAAAATACCGAAATTCTAAAATTTTGAAATGTTGGCATTTTAAATGTTTGAATATCTGATGGCTTAAAATGTAAATTTCAAAACTTCAAAATTTCAAGATTTCAAAATTTTAATATATCAAAACTTCAAAATCTTAAAATATCAAGTTTCAATATTCAAAATATCAATACTTCAAAATTTCGACATCTTAAAATATAAAATTTCAAAATTCAATACATCAAAATTTTAAAATATCGAATTTTTAAAATATCGAAATTTAAAAATTTCATAATTTCGAAATCTCAAAATTTCAAATTTCAAAATATCAAATTTCAAAATCCCTACATTTAGAAATTTCAAACTTTTCAAGGTTTCAAAATATCAAAACTTCAAAATTTAAAGTTTAATAATACAAAATTGCCAAATATCAAAATTCTAAATTTCCAAAATTGTGCAAATTTGAAATATCGCATTTTTTTGCAAATGATTTTTTTAATTTTGAAATTATGCAATTTTGAAAGTTTACGATTTTGAAATTGTGAAGTTTTGAAATGTTGAAATTATTATGATTATTATATATTATGAAAAATTTTAATTATTGAAGTTTTGAAATTTTAAAATTTTAAAATTTTGAAATTTTGAAATTTTGAAATTTTGAAATTTTGAAGGTTTGATATTTTAAAATTTTGAAATGCTGAGTTTTCAAATTTTGAAATTTTGAAATTTTAAAATTGTGAAATTTTGAAATTTTAAAATTGTGAAATTTTGAAATTTTAAAATAGTGAAATTTTGAAAATTGAAATTTTAAAATTTTGAAATTTCGAAATTTTGAAATTTTATTGTTTTGAAATTTTAAATTTATTATAAAATTTTGAAATAAAAATAATAAAATTTTGAAATTTTAATCGCCAATATATCAATACTTAAAAATATAAGAATTTGAAAACCTTAGACTTTCAAATGTCAACATTTCAAAGTTTTAAAATTACAGAATTTCAATATTTCAAAATTTAAAATTTTAAAATATCAAAATTTCAACGAAATATTGAAATTTTGAAAAATTTTGAGACTTCAAATTTTTAATTTAAATTTGCAGACATTTTAGCAATTCCAATTTTTTTCAATTTTTTAGCAATTCCAAAATAATAAAATTTCAAAATTGCATAATTTAAAATTCTGAAAATATCAAAATTTAAAAACTTCAAAAATTTAAAATATTGAAATTTCAAAATTTCATAATTTCAAAATCTCAAAATTGTAATATTCAAAATCCCTACATTTCGAAATTTCATAACTGCCATATATAAAAATTTTAAAATGTGGAATTGTGCAAATTTGAAATATCGCATTTTTTCCAATTTTGAAATTTTGATGTGTTGACATTTTGATATTTTGAAATTTTGGATATGTGAAACCATACAATTTTGATATTTTCAAATATTGAAAATTTGATATTTTGAAATATCAAAATATTAGAGCTTCGAAATTTCAAAATTTCAAAATATCAAAATGCCAACATATCAAAATTTTAAAATTGCAAAAAAAATTGAATTTTCAAACTTTAAATTTTGATGTTTTGAAATTTTGAAATTTTTAAATTATGAGGTTTTGAAATTTTGGGGTTTTGACAAATTTTAAACGGTAAAATATTAATACTTGAAAATATAAAAATTTTAAAACTTTAAGCTTTCAAATGTCAACATTTCAAAGTTTCAAAATTACATAATTTCAATATTTCAAAATTTCAAATTTTAAAATATCAAAATTCCAACATACCAAAATTTAAACTATCTTAAATTTAAATTATATCTTATTATATTGAAATTCTTAAGTTTTGAAATTTTTTGAAATTTCGAAATATTGAAATTTTAAAAATTTGAAGTTTTGAAATCTCGAATTTCTGAAATGTTGAAATTTGGGAATTTTAAAACGTTGAGAACTTGAAGTTGTGCAATTTTGGAATTTTGGAATATTGAAATTTCAATATTTGAAATACTGAAATATCAAAATTTTAAAATATTGGACATTTGAAATTTCGAAAAATTTTTGAAATTCTCAAGTTTTGAAATTAGTGTGAAACTTTAAAATTTTCGTATTTTCAAATTTTGATCTTTTTAAACTATAATATTTTTAAATTTTTAAATTTTTAAATTCGGAAGTTTTTAAATTTTTAAGGTTTGAAATTTTGAAGTTTTGAGTTTTCAAATTTATAAATTGTTCAAGAAAATCTTCAAAATTTGCAGATATTTTGAAATTCTAAAAATTTGGAAATTTTTTAATTTTGATATTTTAAAATACCGAAATTCTAAAATTTTGAAATGTTGGAATTTTAAATGTTTGAATATCTGATGGCTTAAAATATCAAATTTCAAAATTCAAAATACCAATACTTCAAAATTTTGACATCTTAAATCAAAATTAAATTAAATCATCAAAATCTCAATATTTCAAATTTCATAATATCAAATTTCAAAATCCCTACATTTAGAAATTTCAAACATTTCAAGGTTTCAAAATATCAAAACTTCAAAATTTAAAGCTTAATAATTGCCAAATATCAAAATTCTAAATTTGCGAAATTGTGCAAATTTGAAATATCGCATTTTTTTTTGCTAATGATTTTTTTAATTTTGAAATTATGCAAATTTGAAATTTTACTATCTTGGAATTGTGAAGTTTTGAAATGTTGAAATTATTATGATTATTATATATTATGAAAAATTTTAATTATTGAAGTTTTGAAATTTTGAAATTTTAAAATTTTAAAATTTTGAAATTTTGAAATTTAGGGATTTTGAAATTAGATATTTTAAAATTTATAAATTTTCAAATTTTCAAATTTTGATATTCTGAAATTTTGAAATTTTGAAAATTAAAAATTTTTATAATAAATATATTATAAAATTTTGAAATAAAAATTATAAAATTTTGAAATTTTAAACGTCAAAATACCAATACTTAAAAATGTAAGAATTTGAAAACTTTAAGCTTTCATGTCAACATTTCAAAGTTTCAAAATTAAAGTATTTCAATATTTCAAAATTTCAAATTTTAAAATATCAAAATTTCAACTTTCCAAAATTCAATTTACCTTAAATTTAAATTATATCTTATTATTTTGAAATTCTTAAGTTTTGAAATTTTTTGAAATTTCGAAATATTGAAATTTTAAAAATTTAAAAAATTTTGAAATCTCGAAATTCTGAAATGTTGAAATTTGGGAATATTAAAACATTGAGATATTAAAAATTGTGCAATTTTGAAATTTTGAATTTTGAAATTTAAAATTTTGAAATATTGAAATATTAAAATTTTGAAATACTGGACGTTTAAAATCTTGAAAAATTTTAAGTTTTCAAACATTGAAATTATGCAATTTTGAAATTTTTGAAATTCTGAAGTTTTGAAATTTGTTTGAAACTTTAAAATTTTCATATTTTTAAATTTTGAAACTTTGAAACTATAGTATTTTTAAGTTTTTAAATTTTGAAATTTGGAAGTTTTTAAATTCTCAAATAGTGCATCTTCGACATTTGCGGATATTTTAAAATTCTGAAAACTTTGAAATTTTTTAATTTTGAAATTTTGAAATAATGAAATTTTAAAATTTTGAAATGTTGGCATTTTAAATGTTTGAATATCTGATGGCTTAGAATGCAAATTTCATAACTTCAAAATTTCAATATTTCAAAATTTCAATATATCAAAATTTCAAAATTTTAAAATTTCAAAATTTGAAAATCCTAAAATATCAAATTTCAAAATTCAAAATATCAATATTTCAAAATTTCATAATTTCAAAATCTCAAATTTTAAATTTCAAAATCCCTAAATCTCAAAATTTCAAAACTTCCAAATAACGATATTTCGGATTTGCATAACTTCAATTTGGCAATTTCAAAATTTCGGTAACTTTCAAAATTTCAAAATGTCAAATTTTCAAAATTTGAATACTTAAAAATTTCAAAACTTCAAAATGGCGATATTTCGGATTTGCAAAACATTAATTTGGCAAACTTTAAATTTTGAGATATTACATTGTAGACACTTCGATATTTCGATGCTTTCATACTTTAAAATTTGGAAATTTTGAATATGTGAAACTTTAAAATTTTAACAATTTGAAAATTTGAAATTTTAACATTTGAAAATGATGAAATTTTAAAATTGTGCAAATTTGATATTTTCGAATTCTGAAATTTTAAACTTTATAATATCAATATTTGAAAATACCAAAGTTTTAAAATTTTAAACCTTCAAATGTCAGCATTTCAAAATTTCCAAATTTCAAAACTTAATAATTTCAAAATAATAAAATTTCAAAATTGCTTAATTTAAGAATTTCAATATTTCAGAGTTTCAAAATTTCAAAATATCAAAATTTTAAAATTTCAAAATTACAGATTTTCAATTTATCAAAATTTTAAAATTTCAAGACAATAAAATTCCAAAATTGCATAATATCGAAATTTGAAGTCTCAAAATGTTATATTTTAAAATATCAAAATTTAAAAATTTAAATTATCTTAAGTTTAAATTATATATTATTATGTGGAAATTCTTACATTTTTAAATTTCGAAATATTGAAATATTATAAATTTGAAATTTTGAATTTTTGAAATTTTGAAGTTCTGAAATATTGAAATTTCTGAATTTTGAATTTTAGAATTTTGAAATTTCAAAATTTGAAAACCTGAAATATTAAAATTTTGAAATATTGAAATTTTGAAAAATTTTGAGATTTCAAATTTTTAATTTAAATTTGCAGATATTTTAGCAATTCCAATTTTTTTCATTTTTTTAGCAATTCCAAAATAATAAAACTTCAAAATTGCATAATTTCAAAATTTGAAAATATCAAAAGTTTAAAATATTGAAATTTCAAAATTTCATAATTTCAAAATCTCGAAAATTTAAATTTCAAAATACCTACATATCGAAATTTCGTAACTGGTAAATATCAAAATTTTAAAATGTGAAATTGTGCTAATTTGAAATATCGCATTTTTTCCAATTTTGAAATTTTGATGAGTTGACATTTTGATATTTTGAAGTTTTGGATATGTGAAACCATAAAATTTTGATATTTTCAAATATTGAAAATTTGATATTTTGAAATATCAAAATATTAGAATTTCGAAATTTCAAAATTTCAAAATATCAAAATGTCAACATATCAAAATTTTAAAATTGCAAAAAAAATTGAATTTTCAAACATTAAATTTTGATGTTTTGATATGTTTACATTTTTAAATTTTGAGGTTTTGAAATTTTGGCGTTTTTGCAAATTTTAAACGTTAAAATATTAGTACTTGAAAATATAAAAATTTTAAAACTTTAAGCTTTCAAATGTCAACATTTCAAGGTTTCAAAATTACAGAATTTCAATATTTCAAAATGTCAAAATTCCAACATACCAAAATTTAAACTATCTTAAATCGAAATATTGAAATTTTAAAAATTTGAAATTTTGAAATCTCGAATTTCTGAAATGTTGAAATTTGGGAATTTTAAAATATTGAGAACTTGAAGTTGTGCAATTTTGGTATTTTGGAATTTTGAAATTTCAAAATTTGAAATATTGAAATATTAAAATTTTAAAATATTGGACATTTGAAATTTCGAAAAATTTTGAGTTTTCAAATTTTGAAATTATGCAATTTTGAAATTTTTGAAATTCTCAAATTTTGAAATTAGTGTGAAACTTTAAAATTTTCATATATTCAAATTTTGAAATTTTGAAACTATAATATTTTTAAATTTGGAAGTTTTTAAATTTTTAAGGTCTGAAATTTTGAAATTTTAAAATTTTGAAATTTTGAGTTTTCAAATTTATAAATTGTTCAAAAAAATCTTCAAAATTTGCAGATATTTTGAAACTTTGAAAATTTTGAAATTTTTTAATTTTGATATTTTAAAATACCGAAATTCTAAAATTTTGAAATGTTGGCATTTTAAATGTTTGAATATCTGATGGCTTAGAATGCAAATTTCATAACTTCAAAATTTCAATATTTCAAAATTTCAATATATCAAAATTTCAAAATTTTAAAATTTCAAAATTTGAAAATCCTAAAATATCAAATTTCAAAATTCAAAATATCAATATTTCAAAATTTCATAATTTCAAAATCTCAAATTTTAAATTTCAAAATCCCTAAATCTCAAAATTTCAAAACTTCCAAATAACGATATTTCGGATTTGCATAACTTCAATTTGGCAATTTCAAAATTTCGGTAACTTTCAAAATTTCAAAATGTCAAATTTTCAAAATTTGAATACTTAAAAATTTCAAAACTTCAAAATGGCGATATTTCGGATTTGCAAAACATTAATTTGGCAAACTTTAAATTTTGAGATATTACATTGTAGACACTTCGATATTTCGATGCTTTCATACTTTAAAATTTGGAAATTTTGAATATGTGAAACTTTAAAATTTTAACAATTTGAAAATTTGAAATTTTAACATTTGAAAATGATGAAATTGTAAAATTGTGCAAATTTGAAATTTTCGAATTCTGAAATTTTAAACTTTATAATATCAATATTTGAAAATACCAATGTTTTAAAATTTTAAACCTTCAAATGTCAGCATTTCAAAATTTCCAAATTTCAAAACTTAATAATTTCAAAATAATAAAATTTCAAAATTGCTTAATTTAAAAATTTCAATAGTTCAGAGTTTCAAAATTTCAAAATATCAAAATTTTAAAATTTCAAAATTACAGATTTTCAATTTATCAAAATTTTAAAATTTCAAGACAATAAAATTCCAAAATTGCATAATATCGAAATTTGAAGTCTCAAAATGTTATATTTTAAAATATCAAATTTTAAAAATTTAAATTATCTTAAGTTTAAATTATATATTATTATGGAAATTCTTACATTTTTAAATTTCGAAATATTGAAATATTAAAAATTTGAAATTTTGAATTTTTGAAATTTTGAAGTTCTGAAATATTGAAATTTCTGAATTTTGAATTTTAGAATTTTGAAATTTCAAAATTTGAAAACCTGAAATATTAAAATTTTGAAATATTGAAATTTTGAAAAATTTTGAGATTTCAAATTTTTAATTTAAATTTGCAGATATTTTAGCAATTCCAATTTTTTTCATTTTTTTAGCAATTCCAAAATAATAAAATTTCAAAATTGCATAATTTCAAAATTTGAAAATATCAAAAGTTTAAAATATTGAAATTTCAAAATTTCATAATTTCAAAATCTCGAAAATTTAAATTTCAAAATACCTACATATCGAAATTTCGTAACTGGTAAATATCAAAATTTTAAAATGTGAAATTGTGCTAATTTGAAATATCGCATTTTTTCCAATTTTGAAATTTTGATGAGTTGACATTTTGATATTTTGAAGTTTTGGATATGTGAAACCATAAAATTTTGATTTTGAAATATCAAAATATTAAAATTTCGAAATTTCAAAATTTCAAAATATCAAAATGTCAACATATCAAAATTTTAAAATTGCAAAAAAAATTGAATTTTCAAACATTAAATTTTGATGTTTTGATATGTTTACATTTTTAAATTTTGAGGTTTTGAAATTTTGGCGTTTTGGCAAATTTTAAACGTTAAAATATTAGTACTTGAAAATATAAAAATTTTAAAACTTTAAGCTTTCAAATGTCAACATTTCAAGGTTTCAAAATTACAGAATTTCAATATTTCAAAATGTCAAAATTCCAACATACCAAAATTTAAACTATCTTAAATCGAAATATTGAAATTTTAAAAATTTGAAATTTTGAAATCTCGAATTTCTGAAATGTTGAAATTTGGGAATTTTAAAATATTGAGAACTTGAAGTTGTGCAATTTTGGAATTTTGGAATTTTGAAATTTCAAAGTTTGAAATATTGAAATATTAAAATTTTAAAATATTGGACATTTGAAGTTTCGAAAAATTTTGAGTTTTCAAATTTTGAAATTATGCAATTTTGAAATTTTTGAAATTCTCAAATTTTGAAATTAGTGTGAAACTTTAAAATTTTCATATATCCAAATTTTGAAATTTTGAAACTATAATATTTTTAAATTTGGAAGTTTTTAAATTTTTAAGGTCTGAAATTTTGAAATTTTAAAATTTTGAAATTTTGAGTTTTCAAATTTATAAATTGTTCAAAAAAATCTTCAAAATTTGCAGATATTTTGAAACTTTGAAAATTTTGAAATTTTTTAATTTTGATATTTTAAAATACCGAAATTCTAAAATTTTGAAATGTTGGCATTTTAAATGTTTGAATATCTGATGGCTTAAAATATCAAATTTCAAAATTCAAAATACCATTACTTCAAAATTTCGACATCTTAAAATATCAAATTTCAAAATTCAAAACATCAAAATTTTAAAATATCAAATTTTTAAAATATCGAAATTTCAAAATTTCATAATTTCAAAATCCCTACATTTATAAATTTCAAACTTTTCAAGTTTTCAAAATATCCAAACTTCAAAATTTAAAGTTTGAAAATATCAAAGTTTTAAAATTTTAAACCTTCAAATGTCAACATTTCAAAATTTTCAAATTTCAAAACTTAATAATTTCAAAATAATAAAATTTCAGAATTGCTTAATTTAAAAATTTCAAAATTTCAGAGTTTCAAAATTTCAAAATATCAAAATTTTAAAATTTCAAAACTACAGAATTTCAAGCCAATAAATTTCCAAAATTGCATAATATCGAAATTTGAAGCCTCAAAATGTTATATTTTAAAATATCAAAATTTCAACATTTGAGAATTTAAATTATCTTAAATTAAAATTATATATTAATATTAAAATATTAAAAATTTGAAATTTTGAAATTTTGAAGTTCTGAAATATTGAAATTTCTGAATTTTGAATTTTAGAATTTTGAAATTTCAAAATTTGAAAAACTGAAATATTAAAATTTTAAAATTGTAAAATTTTGAAATTTGGAAATATTGAAATTTTGAAATATTAGACTTTTGAAATTTTGAAAAATTTAATTAAAAATTAATTAAAATTTGCAGATATTTTAGCAAATCCAAAATAATAAAATTTCAAAATTGCATAATTTCAAAATTTGAAAATATCAAAATTTAAAAACTTCAAAAGTTTAAAATTTGAAAATTTTAAAATTTTAAAATTTCAATATTTCAAAATTTCAAAATTAAAAATTTTAAAATTTCAAAATTTCAGAAATTAAAAATTTCAAATTTAAAAATTTTAAAATTTCAAAATTTCAGAAATTAAAAATTTCAAAATTTCAAAAATACAAAATTTCAAAATTTTAAAACTTCAAAATTTCAAAATTTTAAAATTTCAAAATTTCAAAATTTTAAAATTTCAAAATTTCAAAATTTCAAAATTTCAAAATTTCAAAATTTCAAAATTTCAAAATTTCAAAATTTTAAAATTTCAAATTTTAAAATTTTAAAATTTCAAAATTTCAGAAATTAAAAATTTCAAAATTTCAAAATTTCAAAAATACAAAATTTTAAAATTTCAAATTTAAAAATTTTAAAATTTCAAAATTTCAGAAATTAAAAATTTCAAAATTTCAAAAATACAAAATTTCAAAATTTCGAAACTTCAAAATTTCAAAATTTCAAAATTTTAAGATTTCAAAATTTCAAAATTTCAAAATTTAAAAATTTCAAAATTTCAAAATTTCAAAATTTCAAAATTTCAAAATTTCAAAATTTCAAAATTTCAAAATTTCAAGATTTCAAAATTTCAAAATTTCAAAATTTCAAAATTTCAAAATTTCAAAATTTCAAAATTACAAAATTTCAAAATTTCAAAATTTCAAAATTTCAAAATTTCAAAATTTCAGAATTTTAAAATTTAAAAATTTAAAAATTTTAAAATTTCAAAATTTCAAAATTTCAAAAATTTCAAAATTTCAAAAAATCATAATTTCAAAATTTCAAAACTTCAAAATTTCAAAAATTTTGAAATTTTAAAATTTTGGAGTTTTGAAATTTAGAAATTTAGAAATTTAGAAATTTAGAAATTTAGAAATTTTGAAATTTTGAAATTTTGAAATTTTGAAATTTTGATATTTTGAAATTTTGAAATTTTTAAATTTTGAAATTTTAAAATTTTTAAATTTTCAAATTTTGAAATTGTGAACATTTTAAATTTTGAAATCTTAAAATTTTGAAATTTTGAAATTTTGAAATTTTGAAATTTTGAAATTTTGATATTTTGAAATTTTGAAATTTTGAAATTTTGAAATTTTGAAATTTTGAAATTTTGAAATTTTGAAATTTTGAAATTTTGAAATTTTAATCTTAAAATTTTGAAATTTTGATATTTTGAAATTTTGAAATTTTGATATTTTGAAATTTTGAAATTTTGAAATTTTGAAATTTTGAAATTTTGAAATTTTGAAATTTTGAAATTTTGAAATTTTGAAATTTTGAAATTTTAAAATTTTGAAATTTAGGGATTTTGAAATTTTATATTTTAAAATTTTAAAATTTTAAAATTTTCAAATTTTGAAATTTTAAAATTTTGAAATTTTGAGAATTGAAATTTTAAAACTTTGAATTTTCGGAATTTTGAAATTTTATTGTTTTGAAATTTTTAAGTTATTACAAAATATTGAAATAAAAATTATAAAATTTTAAACGTTAACATATCAATACTTAAAAATATAAGAATTTGAAAACTTTAAGCTTTCATATGTCAACATTTCAAAGTTTCAAAATTACAGAATTTGAATATTTCAAAATTTCAAATTTTAAAATATCAAAATTTCAGCATTCCAATTTTAATTTACCTTGAATTTAAATTATATCTTATTATATTGAAATTCTTAAGTCTTGAAATTTTTTGAAATTTCGAAATATTGAAATTTTAAAAATTTGAAATTTTGAAAATTGAAATTTTAAAATTTTGAAATTTCGAAATTTTGAAATTTTATTGTTTTGAAATTTTAAATTTATTATAAAATTTTTAAATAAAAATAATAAAATTTTGAAATTTTAAACGCCAAAATATCAATACTTAAAAATACAAGAATTTGAAAACCTTAGACTTTCAAATGTCAACATTTCAAAGTTTTAAATATACAGAATTTCAATATTTCAAAATTTAAAATTTTAAAATATCAAAATTTCAACGTTCCAAAATTTAATTTATCTTAAATTTAAATTATATCTTTTTATATTGAAATTCTTAAGTTTTGAAATTTTTTGAAATTTCGAAATATTGAAATTTTAACAATTTTAAATTTTGAAATCTCGAAGTTCTGAAATGTTGAAATTTGGGAATTTTAAAACATTGAGATATTAAAAATTATCCAATTTTGAAATTTTTGAAATTCTGAAGTTTTGAAATTTGTGTGAAACTTTAAAATTTTCATATTTTTAAATTTTGAAATGTTGAAATTCTGAAGTTTTGGAAATTGTGTGAAACTTTAAAATTTTCATATTTTTAAATTTTGAAATGTTGAAACTATAATATTTTTCAAATCTTAAATTTTGAAATTTGGAAGTTTTTAAATTTTTAAATAGTGCAACTTCGACGTTTGCAGATATTTTGAAATTCTGAACATTTTGAAATGTTTTAATTTTGAAATTTTGAAATACTGAAATTCTAAAATATTGAAATGTGGGCGTTTTGAATGTTTGAATATATTATGGCTTAGAATGCAAATTTCGTAGCTTCAAAATTTCAATATTTCCAAATTTCAATATATCAAAATTTCAAAATTTTAAAATTTCAAAATTTTAAAATTTCAAAATTTCAAAATCCTAAGATCTCAAATTTCAAAATTCAAAATATCAATATTTCAAAATTTCATAATTTCAAAGTCTCAGATTTTAAATTTCAAAATCCCTACATCTCAACATTTCAAAACTTCGAAATGACGATATTTCGGATTTGCACAACTTCAATTTGGCAATTTCAATATTTCGGTAAATTTCAAAAATTCAAAATGTCAAAGTTTCAAAATTTGAATACTTAAAAATTTCAAAACTTCAAAATATATAATAGATATTTCGGATTTGCAAAACAATAATTTGGCAATTTTGAAATTTTCATACTTTTAATTCTGAGATATTACAATGTAGACACTTCGATATTTCGATGCTTTCATATTTTAGAATTTGGAAATTTTGAATATGCGAAACTTTAAATTTTAATATTTTGAAATTTTGAAATTTTAAGATTTGAAAATTATGAAATTGTGAAATTGCGCAAATTTGAAATTTTCGAATTCTGAAATTTTAAACTTTATAATATCAATATTTGAAAATATCAAAGTTTTAAAATTTTAAACCTTCAAATGTCAACATTTCAAAATTTTCAAATTTCAAAACTTAATAATTTCAAAATAATAAAATTTCAGAATTGCTTAATTTAAAAATTTCAAAATTTCAGAGTTTCAAAATTTCAAAATATCAAAATTTTAAAATTTCAAAACTACAGAATTTCAAGCCAATAAAATTCCAAAATTGCATAATGTCGAAATTTGAAGCCTCAAAATGTTATATTTTAAAATATCAAAATTTCAACATTTGAGAATTTAAATTATCTTAAATTAAAATTATATATTAATATTGAAATATTAAAAATTTGAAATTTTGAAATTTTGAAGTTCTGAAATATTGAAATTTCTGAATTTTGAATTTTAGAATTTTGAAATTTCAAAATTTGAAAAACTGAAATATTAAAATTTTAAAATTGTAAAATTTTGAAATTTGGAAATATTGAAATTTTGAAATATTAGACTTTTGAAATTTTGAAAAATTTAATTAAAAATTAATTAAAATTTGCAGATATTTTAGCAAATCCAAAATAATAAAATTTCAAAATTGCATAATTTCAAAATTTGAAAATATCAAAATTTAAAAACTTCAAAAGTTTAAAATATTGAAATTTCAAAATGTCATAATTTTAAAATTTCAAAATTTTAAAATTTCAAATCTTAACAATTTCAAAATTGCATAATTTCAAAATTTGAAAGGTCGAAATTTCAAAATTTATAATTTCAATATCTCAAAATTTTAAATTTCAAAATATCAAATTTCAAAATCCTTACATTTCGAAATTTCAATATATTTAATATTTCAAAATTTCAAAAGTTCAATACTTCAAAATTCCAAATTTTTAAAATTTCACACTTTAAAAATCCAAAAATTTCAAAATTTCAAGGTTTCAAAATTTCAAAGCTTAAAAATTTCAGAATTTCAATATTTAACTTAAAAATTTAAAAATTTAAAAATCTTAAAATGTCAAATTTAGAATATCGCACTTTTATGCGATTTTTAAGTTTCCAAATTGTGCAATTTTGAAATTTTGATATGTTGACATTTTAATATTTTCGAATTTTAAGTATGTGAAAGCATAAAATTTTGGTATTTCCAAATTTTGAAACTTTAATATTTTGAAATTCTGAAATTTTAGAATTTTGAAATTTTGAATTTTCAATTTAATTCAATTTTGAGGCTTTGAAATTTTGGCGTTTCAGATTCTGAACTTTTGGAATTTAGAAAATTTAAACGTTAAAATATTAATACTAGAAAATATAAGTATCTTAAAACTTTAAGCTTTCAAATGTCAACATTTCAAAGTTTCAAAATTACAGAATTTCAATATTTAAAAATTTCAAATTTTAAAATATCAATATTACAACATTCCAAAATTTAATCTATCTTAAATGTAAATTATAAAAATTTTTTAGAAATTTCGAAAAATTTAAATTTTAAAAATTTGATATTTTTAAATTTTCATGCTCTAAAAGGTTGAAATTTGGGAATTTTAAAACATTGAGATTTTAAAATTGTGCAATTTTGAAATGTTGAATTCTGAAGTTTTGAAATTTGTGTGAAACTTTAAAATTTTCATATTTTAAAATTTT
This sequence comes from Eristalinus aeneus, assembly GCA_955652365.1. Classification (NCBI taxonomy): domain Eukaryota; kingdom Metazoa; phylum Arthropoda; class Insecta; order Diptera; family Syrphidae; genus Eristalinus; species Eristalinus aeneus. The sequence continues at coordinate 101,553 of CATPCP010000050.1, forward strand.
GAAATTTTGAAATTTTGAGATTTTGAAATTTTGAAATTTTGATATTTTGAAATTTTGAAATTTTGAAATTTTGAAATTTTAAAATTTTGAAATTTTGAAATTTTGAAATTTTGAAATTTTGAAATTTTGAAATTTTCAAATTTTGAAATTGTGAATATTTAAAATTTTGAAATCTTGAAATTTTGAAATTTTGAAATTTTGAAATTTTGAAAGTTTGAAATTTTGAAATTTTGAAATTTTGAAGTTATGATTTTTTGAAATTTTGAAATTTTGCAATTTTGTAATTTCGAATTTTGAAATTTTGACTTTTTGAAATTATGATTTTTTGAAATTTTGAAATTTTGGAATTTTGAAATTTTTAAATTTGGAAATTCTGATTTTTTGAAATTTTGTAATTTTGAAATTTTGAAACTTTGAAATTTTGGAGTTTTGAAATTTTGTAATTTTGAAATTTTGAAATTTTGAAGTTTTGAAATTTTGAAATTTTGAAATTTTGAAATTTTGAAATTTTGAAATTTTGAAATTATGATTTTTTGAAATTTTGAAATTTTGAAATTTTTAAAATTTGAAATTTTGAAATTTTAAAATTTTGAAATTTTAAAATTTTGAAATTTTGAAATTTTGAAATTTTGAAATTTTGAAATTTTGAAATTTTGTATTTTTGAAATTTTGAAATTTTGAAATTTTAAAATTTTAAAATTTTTAAATTTTAAATTTTTAAATTTGAAATTTTGAAATTTTGAAATTTTTAAATTCTGAAATTTTGAAATTTTGAAATTTTGAA
>CATPCP010000051.1:0-28685 GCA_955652365.1 Eristalinus aeneus
AAAATTTCAAAATTTCAAAATTTCAAAATTTCAAAATTTCAAAATTTCAAAATTTCAAAATTTCAAAATTTCAAAATTTCAAAATTTCAAAATTTCAAAATTAAAAATTTCAAAATTTTAAAATTTCAAAATTTCAAAATTTCAAAATTTCAAAATTTTAAAATTTGAAAATTTCAAAATTTCAAAATTTTAAAATTTCAAAATTTTAAAATTTCAAAATTTCAAAATTTCAAATTCCAAAATTTCAAAATTTCAAATTTTTGTAATTTCAAAATATCAAAATTTCAAAATTTTAAAATTTCAAAATTTCAAAATTCCAAAATTTCAAAATTTCAAAATATCAAAATATCAAAATTTCAAAATGTCAAAATTTCAAAATATCAAAATTTCAAAATTTCAAAATTTCAAAATTTCAAAATTTCAAAATTTCAAAATTTCAAATTTCAAAATTTCAAAATTTCAAATTTCAAAATTTCAAAATTTCAAAATTTCAAAATTTCAAAATTTCAAAATTTCAAAATTTCAAAATTTCAAAATTTCAAATTTCAAAATTTCAAAATTTCAAAATTTCAAATTTCAAATTCAAATTTCAAAATTTCAAAATTTCAAAATTTCAAAATTTCAAAATTTCAAAATTTCAAAATTTCAAAATATCAAAATTTCAAAATTTCAAAATTTCAAAATTTCAAATTTTTAAAATTTCAAAATTTTAAATGCTCAAAATTCAAAATTTCAAATTTTTGTAATTTCAAAATATCAAAATTTCAAATATCAAAATTTCAAAATTTCAAAATTTCAAAATTTCAAAATTTCAAAATTTTAAAATTTCAAAATTTCAAAATTTACAATTTTAAAATTTCAAAATTTCAAAATTTACAATTTTAAAATTTTAAAATTTCAAAATTTCAAAATTTCAAAATTTTAAAATATCAAAATTTCAAAATTCTAAATGCTCAAAATTTCAAATTTTTGTAATTTCAAAATATCAAAATTTCAAAATTTCAAAATTTCAAAATTTCAAAATTTCAAAATATCAAAATTTCACAATTTCAAAATTTCAAAATTTCAAAATTTCACAATTTCAAAATTCAAAATTTGCAGGATTTCAAGATTTCAAAATTTCAAAATTTCAAAATTTCAAAATTTCAAAATTTCAAAATTTCCAAATTTCAGAATTCCAAATTTTCAAAATTTCAAAATTTCGAAATTTCGAAATTTTGGAATTTTGAAATTTAAAAATTTCAAAATTTCAAAATTTCAAAATTTCAAAATTTCAAAATTTCAAAATTTCAAAATTTCAAAATTTCAAAATTTCAAAATTTCAAAATTTCAAAATTTCAAAATTTCAACATTTCAAAATTTCAAAATTTCAAAATTTCAAAAGTTCAAAATTTCAAAATTTCAAAATTTCAAAATTTCAAAATTTCAAAATTTCAAAGTTTCAAAATTTCAAAATATCAAAATTTCAAAATTTCAAAATTTCAAAATATCAAAATTTCACAATTTCAAAATTTAAAAATTTCACAATTTCAAAATTTCAAAATTTGCAGGATTTCAAGATTTCAAAATTTCAAAATTTCAAAATTTCCAAATTTCAGAATTCCAAATTTTCAAAATTTCAAAATTTCGAAATTTCGAAATTTTGGAATTTTGAAATTTAAAAATTTCAAATTTCAAAATTTCAAAATTTCAAAATTTCAAAATTTCAAAATTTCAAAATTTCAAATTTCAAAATTTCAAAATTTCAAAATTTCAAAATTTCAAAATTTCAAAATTTCAAAATTTCAACATTTCAAAATTTCAAAATTTCAAAATTTCAAAAGTTCAAAATTTCAAAATTTCAAAATTTCAGAATTTCAAAATTTCAAAATTTCAAAATTTCAAAATTTCAAAATTTTAAAATTTCAAAATTTCAAAATTTCAAAATTTCAAAATATCAAAATTTCAAAATGTCAAAATTTCAAAATATCAAAATTTCAAAATTTCAAAATTTCAAAATTTCAAAATTTCAAAATTTCAAAATTTCAAAATTTCAAAATTTTAAAATTTCAAAATTTCAAAATTTACAATTTTAAAATTTTTAAATTTCAAAATTTCAAAATTTCAAAATTTCAAAATTTTAAAATATCAAAATTTTAAATGCTCAAAATTTCAAAATTTCAAATTTTTGTAATTTCAAAATATCAAAATTTCAAAATTTCAAAATTTCAAAATATCAAAATTTCACAATTTCAAATTTCAAAATTTCAAAATTTCACAATTTCAAAATTCAAAATTTGCAGGATTTCAAAATTTCAAAATTTCAAAATTTCAAAATTTCAGAATTCCAAAATTTCAAAATTTCAAAATATCAAAATTTTAAAATTTCAAAATTTCAAAACTTCAAAATTTCAAAATTTAAAAATTTCAAAATTTCAAAATTTAAAAATTTCAAAATTTCAAAATTTCAAAATTTCAAAATTTCAAAATTTCAAAATTTCAAAATTTCAAAATTTCAAAATTTCAAAATTTCAAAATTTCAAAATTTCAAAATTTCAAATTTCAAAATTTCAAAATTTCAAAATTTCAAAATTTCAAAATTTCAAAATTTCAAAATTTCAAAATTTCAAAATTTCAAAATTTCAAAATTTCAAAATTTCAAAATTTCAAAATTTCAAAATTTCAAAATTTCAAAATTTTAAAATTTCAAAATTTCAAAATTTCAAAATTTCAAAACTTCAAAATTTTAAAATTTGAAAATTTCAAAATTTCAAAATTTTAAAATTTCAAAATTTTAAAATTTCAAAATTTCAAAATTCCAAAATTTCAAAATTTCAAAATTTCAAAATTTCAAATTTTTGTAATTTCAAAATATCAAAATTTCAAAATTTTAAAATTTCAAAATTTCAAAATTCCAAAATTTCAAAATTTCAAAATTTCAAAATTTCAAAATTTCAAAATTTCAAAATTTCAAAATTTCAAAATTTCAAAATATCAAAATTTCAAAATGTCAAAATTTCAAAATATCAAAATTTCAAAATTTCAAAATTTCAAAATTTCAAAATTTCAAAATTTCAAAATTTCAAAATTTCAAAATTTCAAAATTTCAAAATTTCAAAATTTCAAAATTTCAAAATTTCAAAATTTCTAAATTTCAAAATTTCAAAATTTCAAAATTTCAAAATTTCAAAATTTCAAAATTTCAAAATTTCAAAATTTCAAAATTTCAAAATTTCAAAATTTCAAAATTTCAAAATTTCAAAATTTCAAAATTTCAAAATTTCAAAATGTCAAAATTTCAAAATATCAAAATTTAAAAATTTACAATTTTAAAATTTCAAAATTTCAAAATTTACAATTTTAAAATTTCAAAATTTCAAAATTTCAAATTTTTAAAATTTCAAAATTTTAAATGCTCAAAATTTCAAAATTTCAAATTTTTGTAATTTCAAAATATCAAAATTTCAAAATATCAAAATTTCAAAATTTCAAAATTTCAAAATTTTAAAATTTCAAAATTTCAAAATTTACAATTTTAAAATTTCAAAATTTCAAAATTTACAATTTTAAAATTTTAAAATTTCAAAATTTCAAAATTTCAAAATTGCAAATTTTTAAAATTTCAAAATTTTAAATGCTCAAAATTTCAAAATTTCAAATTTTTGTAATTTCAAAATATCAAAATTTCAAAATTTCAAAATTTCAAAATTTCAAAATTTCAAAATTTCAAAATTTCAAAATTTCAAAATTTCAAAATTTCAAAATTTCAAAATTTCAAAATTTCAAAATTTCAAAATTTCAAAATTTCAAAATTTCAAAATTTCAAAATTTCAAAATTTCAAAATTTCAAAATTTCAACATTTCAAAATTTCAAAATTTCAAAATTTCAAAAGTTCAAAATTTCAAAATTTCAAAATTTCAAAATTTCAAAATTTCAAAATTTCAAAATTTCAAAATTTCAAAATATCAAAATTTCAAAATTTCAAAATTTCAAAATATCAAAATTTCACAATTTCAAAATTTAAAAATTTCACAATTTCAAAATTTCAAAATTTGCAGGATTTCAAGATTTCAAAATTTCAAAATTTCCAAATTTCAGAATTCCAAATTTTCAAAATTTCAAAATTTCGAAATTTCGAAATTTTGGAATTTTGAAATTTAAAAATTTCAAAATTTCAAAATTTCAAAATTTCAAAATTTCAAAATTTCAAAATTTCAAAATTTCAAAATTTCAAAATTTCAAAATTTCAAAATTTCAAAATTTCAAAATTTTAAAATTTGAAAATTTCAAAATTTCAAAATTTTAAAATTTCAAAATTTTAAAATGTCCAAATTTCAAAATTCCAATATTTCAAAATTTCAAAATTTCAGAATTTCAAAATATTAAAATTTCAAAATTTCCAAATTATTAAAAATTTCAGAATTTCAAAATTTCAAAATTTCAAAATTTCAAAATTTCAAAATTTCAAAATTTCAAAATTTCAAAATTTCAAAATTTCAAAATTTCAAAATTTCAAAATTTCAAAATTTCAACATTTCAAAATTTCAAAATTTCAAAAGTTCAAAATTTCAAAATTTCAAAATTTCAGAATTTCAAAATTTCAAAATTTCAAAATTTCAAAATTTCAAAATTTTAAAATTTCAAAATTTCAAAATTTCAAAATTTCAAAATATCAAAATTTCAAAATGTCAAAATTTCAAAATATCAAAATTTCAAAATTTCAAAATTTCAAAATTTCAAAATTTCAAAATTTCAAAATTTTAAAATTTCAAAATTTCAAAATTTACAATTTTAAAATTTCAAAATTTCAAAATTTACAATTTTAAAATTTTTAAATTTCAAAATTTCAAAATTTCAAAATTTCAAAATTTTAAAATATCAAAATTTTAAATGCTCAAAATTTCAAAATTTCAAATTTTTGTAATTTCAAAATATCAAAATTTCAAAATTTCAAAATTTCAAAATTTCAAAATATCAAAATTTCACAATTTCAAATTTTCAAAATTTCAAAATTTCACAATTTCAAAATTCAAAATTTGCAGGATTTCAAAATTTCAAAATTTCAAAATTTCAAAATTTCAAAATTTCAGAATTCCAAAATTTCAAAATTTCAAAATATCAAAATTTTAAAATTTCAAAATTTCAAAACTTCAAAATTTCAAAATTTAAAATTTCAAATTTCAAAATTTCAAAATTTCAAAATTTCAAAATTTCAAAATTTCAAAATTTCAAAATTTCAAAATTTCAAAATTTCAAAATTTCAAAATTTCAAAATTTCAAAATTTCAAAATTTCAAAATTTCAAAATTTCAAAATTTCAAAATTTCAAATTTCAAAATTTCAAAATTTCAAAATTTTAAAATTTCAAAATTTCAAAATTTCAAAATTTCAAAATTTCAAAATTTTAAAATTTGAAAATTTCAAAATTTCAAAATTTTAAAATTTCAAAATTTTAAAATTTCAAAATTTCAAAATTCCAAAATTTCAAAATTTCAAAATTTCAAATTTTTGTAATTTCAAAATATCAAAATTTCAAAATTTTAAAATTTCAAAATTTCAAAATTCCAAAATTTCAAAATTTCAAAATTTCAAAATTTCAAAATTTCAAAATTTCAAAATTTCAAAATTCCAAATTTCAAATTTCAAAATTTCAAAATTTCTAAATTTCAAAATTTCAAAATTTCAAAATTTCAAAATTTCAAAATTTCAAAATTTCAAAATTTCAAAATTTCAAAATTTCAAAATTTCAAAATTTCAAAATTTCAAAATTTCAAAATTTCAAAATTTCAAAATTTCAAAATTTCAAAATTTCAAAATTTCAAAATTTCAAAATTTCAAAATGTCAAAATTTCAAAATATCAAAATTTCAAAATTTAAAAATTTACAATTTTAAAATTTCAAAATTTCAAATTTACAATTTTAAAATTTCAAAATTTCAAAATTTCAAATTTTTAAAATTTCAAAATTTTAAATGCTCAAAATTTCAAAATTTCAAATTTTTGTAATTTCAAAATATCAAAATTTCAAAATATCAAAATTTCAAAATTTCAAAATTTTAAAATTTCAAAATTTCAAAATTTACAATTTTAAAATTTCAAAATTTCAAAATTTACAATTTTAAAATTTTAAAATTTCAAAATTTCAAAATTTCAAAATTTCAAATTTTTAAAATTTCAAAATTTTAAATGCTCAAAATTTCAAAATTTCAAATTTTTGTAATTTCAAAATACCAAAATTTCAAAATTTCAAAATTTCAAAATTTCAAAATTTCAAAATTTCAAAATTTCAAAATTTCAAAATTTCAAAATTTCAAAATATCAAAATTTCACAATTTCAAAATTTCAAAATTTCAAAATTTCACAATTTCAAAATTTCAAAATTTGCAGAATTTCAAGATTTCAAAATTTTAAAATTTCAAAATTCCAAAATTTCGAAATTTCGAAATTTTGAAATTTTGAAAATTTGGAATTCTGAAATTTTGAAATTTTGAAATTTTGAAATTTTGAAATCTTGAAATCTTGAAATCCTGCAAATTTTGAAATTTTGAAATTGTGAAATTTTGAAATTTTGAAATTTTGATATTTTGAAATTACAAAAATTTGAAATTTTGAAATTTTGAGCATTTAAAATTTTGAAATTTTGATATTTTAAAATTTTGAAATTTTGAAATTTTGAAATTTTGAAATTTTAAAATTTTAAAATTGTAAATTTTGAAATTTTGAAATTTTAAAATTGTAAATTTTGAAATTTTGAAATTTTAAAATTTTGAAATTTTGAAATTTTGAAATTTTGATATTTTGAAATTTTGATATTTTGAAATTACAAAAATTTGAAATTTTGAAATTTTGAGCATTTAAAATTTGAAATTTTGATATTTTAAAATTTTGAAATTTTGAAATTTTGAAATTTTGAAATTTTAAAATTTTAAAATTGTAAATTTTGAAATTTTGAAATTTTAAAATTGTAAATTTTGAAATTTTGAAATTTTGAAATTTTGATATTTTGAAATTTTGACATTTTGAAATTTTGATATTTTGAAATTTTGAAATTTTGAAATTTTGAAATGTTGAAATTTTGAAATTTTGAAATTTTGAAATTTTGAAATTTTGAAATTTTGAAATTTTGAAATTTTGAAATTTTGAAATTTTGAAATTTTGAAATTTTGAAATTTTGAAATTTTGAAATTTTGAAATTTTGAAATTTTGAAATTTTGAAATTTTGAAATTTTGAAATTTCGATATTTTTAAATTTTGACATTTTGAAATTTTGATATCTTGAAATTTTGAAATTTTGAAATTTTGAAATTTTGAAATTTTGAAATTTTGAAATTTTGATATTTTGAAATTTTGAAATTTTGAAATTTTGAAATTTTGAAATTTTGGAATTTTGAAATTTTGAAATTTTAAAATTTTGAAATTTTGATATTTTGAAATTACAAAAATTTGAAATTTTGAAATTTTGAAATTTTGGAATTTTGAAATTTTGAAATTTTAAAATTTTGAAATTTTAAAATTTTGAAATTTTGAAATTTTGAAATTTTCAAATTTTAAAATTTTGAAATTTTGAAATTTTAAAATTTTGAAATTTTGAAATTTTAAAATTTTGAAATTTTGAAATTTTGAAATTTTGAAATTTTGAAATTTTGAAATTTTGAAATTTTGAAATTTTGAAATTTTGAAATTTTGAAATTTTGAAATTTTGAAATTTTGAAATTTTGAAATTTTGAAATTTTGAAATTTTGAAATTTTGAAGTTTTGAAATTTTGAAATTTTAAAATTTTGATATTTTGAAATTTTGAAATTTTGGAATTCTGAAATTTTGAAATTTTGAAATTTTGAAATTTTGAAATTTTGAAATTTTGAAATTTTGAAATCCTGCAAATTTTGAATTTTGAAATTGTGAAATTTTGAAATTTTGAAAATTTGAAATTGTGAAATTTTGATATTTTGAAATTTTGAAATTTTGAAATTTTGATATTTTGAAATTACAAAAATTTGAAATTTTGAAATTTTGAGCATTTAAAATTTTGATATTTTAAAATTTTGAAATTTTGAAATTTTGAAATTTAAAAATTTTAAAATTGTAAATTTTGAAATTTTGAAATTTAAAAATTGTAAATTTTGAAATTTTGAAATTTTAAAATTTTGAAATTTTGAAATTTACAATTTTAAAATTTTGAAATTTTGATATTTTGAAATTTTGACATTTTGAAATTTTGATATTTTGAAATTTTGAAATTTTGAAATTTTGAAATTTTGAAATTTTAAAATTTTAAAATTTTGAAATTTTGAAATTTTGAAATTTTGAAATTTTGAAATTTTGAAATTTTGAAATTTTGAAATTTTGAACTTTTGAAATTTTGAAATTTTGAAATTTTGAAATGTTGAAATTTTGAAATCTTGAAATTTTGAAATTTTGAAATTTTGAAATTTTGAAATTTTGAAATTTTGAAATTTTGAAATTTTGAAATTTTGAAATTTTGAAATTTTGAAATTTTGAAATTTTGAAATTTTGAAATTTTGAAATTTTGAAATTTTGAAATTTTGAAATTCTGAAATTTTTAATAATTTGGAAATTTTGAAATTTTGAAATTTTGGAATTTTGAAATTTTGAAATTTTAAAATTTTGAAATTTTAAAATTTTGGAATTTTGAAATTTTGAAATTTTAAAATTTTGAAATTTTAGAATTTTGAAATTTTGAAATTTTCAAATTTTAAAATTTTGAAATTTTCAAATTTTGAAATTTTGAAATTTTGAAATTTTGAAATTTTGAAATTTTGAAATTTTGAAATTTTGAAATTTTTAAATTTCAAAATTCCAAAATTTCGAAATTTCGAAATTTTGAAATTTTGAAAATTTGGAATTCTGAAATTTGGAAATTTTGAAATTTTGAAATTTTGAAATTTTGAAATCTTGAAATCCTGCAAATTTTGAAATTTTGAAATTGTGAAATTTTGAAATTTTGAAATTGTGAAATTTTGATATTTTGAAATTTTGAAATTTTGAAATTTTGATATTTTGAAATTTTGAAATTTTGAAATTTTGAAATTTTGAAATTTTGAAATTTTGAAATTTTGAAATTTTGAAATTTTGAAATTTTGAAATTTTGAAATTTTGAACTTTTGAAATTTTGAAATTTTGAAATGTTGAAATTTTGAAATTTGAAATTTTGAAATTTTGAAATTTTGAAATTTTGAAATTTTGAAATTTTGAAATTTTGAAATTTTGAAATTTTGAAATTTTGAAATTTTGAAATTTTGAAATTTTGAAATTTTGAAGTTTTGAAATTTTGAAATTTTAAAATTTTGATATTTTGAAATTTTGAAATTTTGGAATTCTGAAATTTTGAAATTTTGAAATTTTGAAATTTTGAAATTTTGAAATTTTGAAATTTTGAAATCCTGCAAATTTTGAATTTTGAAATTGTGAAATTTTGAAATTTTGAAAATTTGAAATTGTGAAATTTTGATATTTGAAATTTTGAAATTTTGAAATTTTGATATTTTGAAATTACAAAAATTTGAAATTTTGAAATTTTGAGCATTTAAAATTTTGATATTTTAAAATTTGAAATTTGAAATTTTGAAATTTAAAAATTTTAAAATTGTAAATTTTGAAATTTTGAAATTTAAAAATTGTAAATTTTGAAATTTTGAAATTTTGAAATTTTAAAATTTTGAAATTTTGAAATTTACAATTTTAAAATTTTGAATTTTGATATTTTGAATTTTGACATTTTGAAATTTTGATATTTTGAAATTTTGAAATTTGAAATTTTGAAATTTTGAAATTTTAAAATTTTAAAATTTTGAAATTTTGAAATTTTGAAATTTTGAAATTTTGAAATTTTGAAATTTTGAAATTTTGAAATTTTGAACTTTTGAAATTTTGAAATTTTGAATTTTGAAATGTTGAATTTTGAAATCTTGAAATTTTGAAATTTGAAATTTTGAAATTTTGAAATTTGAAATTTTGAAATTTTGAAATTTTGAAATTTTGAAATTTGAATTTTGAAATTTTGAAATTTTGAAATTTTGAAATTTTGAAATTTTGAAATTTTGAAGTTCTGAAATTTTTAATAATTTGGAAATTTTGAATTTTGAAATTTTGGAATTTTGAAATTTGAAATTTTAAAATTTTGAAATTTAAAATTTTGGAATTTTGAAATTTTGAAATTTTAAATTTTGAAATTTTAAAATTTTGAAATTTTGAAATTTTCAAATTTAAAATTTTGAAATTTTCAAATTTTGAAATTTTGAAATTTTGAAATTTTGAAATTTGAAATTTGAAATTTTGAAATTTGAAATTTTTAAATTTCAAAATTCCAAAATTTCGAAATTTCGAAATTTTGAAATTTTGAAAATTTGGAATTCTGAAATTTGGAAATTTTGAAATTTGAAATTTTGAAATTTTGAAATCTTGAAATCCTGCAAATTTTGAAATTTTGAAATTGTGAAATTTGAAATTTTGAAATTGTGAAATTTTGATATTTTGAAATTTTGAAATTTTGAAATTTTGATATTTTGAAATTTTGAAATTTTGAAATTTTGAAATTTTGAAATTTTGAAATTTGAAATTTTGAAATTTTGAAATTTTGAAATTTTGAAATTTTGAAATTTTGAACTTTGAAATTTTGAAATTTGAAATTTTGAAATGTTGAAATTTTGAATTTTGAAATTTTGAAATTTTGAAATTTTGAAATTTTGAATTTTGAAATTTTGAAATTTTGAAATTTTGAAATTTTTGAAATTTTGAAATTTTGAAATTTTGAAATTTGAAATTTTGAAATTTGAAATTTTTAAATTCAAAATTCCAAAATTTCGAATTTCGAAATTTTGAAATTTTGAAAATTTGGAATTCTGAAATTTGGAAATTTTGAAATTTTGAAATTTTGAAATTTTGAAATTTTGAAATTTTGAAATTTTGAATTTTGAAATTTGAAATCTTGAATCCTGCAAATTTTGAAATTTTGAAATTGTGAAATTTTGAAATTTTGAAATTTTGAAATTGTGAAATTTTGATATTTTGAAATTTTGAAATTTTGAAATTTTGAAATTTTGAAATTTTGATATTTTGAAATTACAAAAATTTGAAATTTTGAAATTTGAGCATTTAAAATTTTGAAATTTTAAAAATTTGAAATTTGAAATTTTGAAATTTTAAAATTTTAAAATAGTAAATTTTGAAATTTTGAAATTTTAAAATTGTAAATTTTTAAATTTTGAAATTTTGATATTTTGAAATTTTGACATTTTGAAATTTTGATATTTTGAAATTTTGAAATTTTGATATTTTGAAATTTTGACATTTTGAAATTTTGATATTTTGAAATTTTTTGAAATTTTGATATTTTGAAATTTTGAAATTTTGAAATTTTGAAATTTTGAAATTTTGAAATTTTGAAATTTTGAAATTTTGAAATTTTGAAATTTTGAAATTTTGAAATTTTGAAATTTTGAAATTTTGAAATTTTGGAATTTTGAAATTTTGAAATTTTAAAATTTTGAAATTTTGATATTTTGAAATTACAAAAATTTGAAATTTTGAAATTTTGGAATTTTGAAATTTTGAAATTTTAAAATTTTGAAATTTTAAAATTTGAAATTTTGAAATTTTCAAATTTTAAAATTTTGAAATTTTGAAATTTTGAAATTTTGAAATTTTGAAATTTTAAAATTTTGAAATTTTGAAATTTTGAAATTTTGAAATTTTGAAATTTTGAAATTTTGAATTTTGAAATTTTGAAATTTTGAAATTTTGAAATTTTGAAATTTTGAAATTTTGAAATTTTGAAATTTTGAAATTTTGAAATTTTGAAATTTTGAAATTTTGAAATTTTGAAATTTTGAAATTTTGAAATTTTGAAATTTTGAAATTTGAAATTTTGAAATTTTGAAGTTTTGAAATTTTGAAATTTTAAAATTTTGATATTTTGAAATTTTGAATTTTGGAATTCTGAAATTTTGAAATTTTGAAATTTTGAAATTTTGAAATTTTGAAATTTTGAAATCCTGCAAATTTTGAATTTTGAAATTGTGAAATTTTGAAATTTTGAAAATTTGAAATTGTGAAATTTTGATATTTTGAAATTTGAAATTTTGAAATTTTGATATTTTGAAATTACAAAAATTTGAAATTTTGAAATTTTGAGCATTTAAAATTTTGATATTTTAAAATTTGAAATTTTGAAATTTTGAAATTTGAAATTTTGAAATTTAAAATTTTAAAATTGTAAATTTTGAAATTTTGAAATTTTAAAATTGTAAATTTTGAAATTTTGAAATTTAAAATTTTGAAATTTTGAAATTTTGAAATTTTGAAATTTTGAAATTTTGATATTTTGAAATTTTGACATTTTGAAATTTTGATATTTTGAAATTTTGAAATTTTGAAATTTTGAAATTTTGAAATTTTGAAATTTTGAATTTTAAAATTTTGAAATTTTGAAATTTTGAAATTTTGAAATTTTGAAATTTTGAAATTTTGAAATTTTGAAATTTTGATATTTTGAAATTTTGACATTTTGAAATTTTGATATTTTGAAATTTTGAAATTTTGAAATTTTGAAATTTTGAAATTTTTAAATTTTGAAATTTTGAAATTTTGAACTTTTGAAATTTTGAAATTTTAAAATTTTGAAATGTTAAAATTTTGAAATTTGAAATTTTGAAATTTTGAAATTTTGAAATTTTGAAATTTTGAAATTTTGAAATTTTGAAATTTTGAAATTTTGAAATTTTGAAATTTTGAAATTTTGAAATTTTGAAATTTTGAAATTTTGAAATTTTGAAATTTTGAAATTTTGAAATTTTGAAATTTTGAAATTTTTAAATTTTGAAATTCTGAAATTTTTAATAATTTGGAAATTTTGAAATTTTAATATTTTGAAATTCTGAAATTTTGAAATTTTGAAATTTTGGAATTTTGAAATTTTGAAATTTTAAAATTTTGAAATTTTTAAATTTTGAAATTTTGAAATTTTGAAATTTTCCAATTTTAAAATTTTGAAATTTTGAACTTTTGAAATTTTGAAATTTTTAAATTTTGAAATTTTAAAATGTTGAAATTTTGAAATTTTGAAATTTTGAAATTTTGAAATTTTGAAATTTTGAAATTTTGAAATTTTGAAATTTTGAAATTTTGAAATTGTAAATTTTGAAATTTTGAAATTTTAAAATTGTAAATTTTTAAATTTTGAAATTTTGAAATTTTGAAATTTTGAAATTTTGATATTTTGAAATTTTGACATTTTGAAATTTTGATATTTTGAAATTTTGAAATTTTGAAATTTTGAAATTTTGAAATTTTGAAATTTTGAAATTTTGAAATTTTGAAATTTTGAAATTTTGAAATTTTGAACTTTTGAAATTTTGAAATTTTGAAATTTTGAAATGTTGAAATTTTGAAATTTTGAAATTTTGAAATTTTGAAATTTTGAAATTTTGAAATTTTGAAATTTTGAAATTTTGAAATTTTGAAATTTTGAAATTTTGAAATTTTGAAATTTTGAAATTTTGAAATTTTGAAATTTTGAAATTTTGAAATTTTGAAATTTTGAAATTTTGAAATTTTGAAAAGTTGAAATTTTGAAATTTTGAAATTTTGAAATTTTGAAATTTTGAAATTTTGAAATTCTGAAATTTTTAATAATTTGGAAATTTTGAAATTTTAATATTTTGAAATTCTGAAATTTTGAAATTTTGAAATTTTGGAATTTTGAAATTTTGAAATTTTAAAATTTTGAAATTTTTAAATTTTGAAATTTAGAAATTTTGAAATTTTGAAATTTTCCAATTTTAAAATTTTGAACTTTTGAAATTTTGAAATTTTGAAATTTTGAAATTTTGAAATTTTAAAATTTTGAAATTTTGAAATTTTGAAGTTTTGAAATTTTGAAATTTTAAAATTTTGATATTTTGAAATTTTGAAATTTTTGAATTCTGAAATTTTGAAATTTTGAAATTTTGAAATTTTGAAATTTTGAAATTTTGAAATTTTGAAATTTTGAAATTTTGAAATTTTGAAATTTTGAAATCTTGAAATCCTGCAAATTTTGAATTTTGAAATTGTGAAATTTTGAAATTTTGAAATTGTGAAATTTTGATATTTTGAAATTTTGAAATTTTGATATTTTGAAATTACAAAAATTTGAAATTTTGAAATTTTGAGCATTTAGAATTTTGATATTTTAAAATTTTGAAATTTTGAAATTTTGAAATTTTGAAATTTAAAAATTTAAAAATTGTAAATTTTGAAATTTTGAAATTTTAAAATTGTAAATTTTGAAATTTTGAAATTTTGAAATTTTAAAATTTTGAAATTTTGAAATTTTGAAATTTTGAAATTTTGAAATTTTGAAATTTTGAAATTTTGAAATTTTGAAATTTTGAACTTTTGAAATTTTGAAATTTTGAAATTTTGAAATGTTGAAATTTTGAAATTTTGAAATTTTGAAATTCTGAAATTTTGAAATTTTGAAATTTTGAAATTTTGAAATTTTGAAATTTTGAAATTTTGAAATTTTGAATTTTGAAATTTTGAAATTTTGAAATTTTGAAATTTTGAAATTTTGAAATTTTGAAATTTTGAAATTTTGAAATTTTGAAATTTTGAAATTTTGAAATTTTGAAATTTTGAAATTTTGAAATTTTGAAATTTTGAAATTTTGGAATGTTGAAATTTTGAAATCTTGAAATTTTGAAATTTTGAAATTTTGAAATTTTGAAATTTTGAAATTTTGAAATTTTGAAATTTTGAAATTTTGAAATTTTGAAATTTTGAAATTTTGAAATTTTGAAATTTTGAAATTTTGAAATTTTGAAATTTTGAAATTTTGAAATTTTGAAATTTTGAAATTTTGAAATTTTGAAATTTTGAAATTTTGAAATTTTGAAATTTTGAAGTTTTGAAATTTTGAAATTTTAAAATTTTGATATTTTGAAATTTTGAAATTTTAAAATTCTGAAATTTTGAAATTTTAAAATTTTGAAATTTTGAAATTTTGAAATTTTGAAATTTTGAAATTTTGAAATTTTGAAATTTTGAAATTTTGAAATCTTGAAATCCTGCAAATTTTGAATTTTGAAATTGTGAAATTTTGAAATTTTGAAATTGTGAAATTTTGATATTTTGAAATTTTGAAATTTTGAAATTTTGAAATTTTGATATTTTGAAATTACAAAAATTTGAAATTTTGAAATTTTGAGCATTTAAAATTTTGATATTTTAAAATTTTGAAATATTGAAATTTTGAAATTTTGAAATTTAAAAATTTTAAAATTGTAAATTTTGAAATTTTGAAATTTTAAAATTGTAAATTTTGAAATTTTGATATTTTGAAATTTTGACATTTTGAAATTTTGATATTTTAAAATTTTGAAATTTTGAAATTTGAAATTTTGAAATTTTGAAATTTTGAACTTTTGAAATTTTGAAATTTTGAAATTTTGAAATGTTGAAATTTTGAAATTTTGAGATTTTGAAATTTTGAAATTTTGAAATTTTAAAATTTTGAAATTTTGAAATTTTGAAATTTTGAAATTTTGAAATTTTGAAATTTTGAAATTTTGAAATTTTGAAATTTTGAAATTTTGAAATTTTGAAATTTTGAAATTTTGAAATTTTGAAATTTTGAAATTTTGAAATTTTGAAATTTTGAAATTTTGAAATTTTGAAATTTTGAAATTTTGAAATTTTGAAATTTTGAAATTTTGAAATTCTGAAATTTTTAATAATTTGGAAATTTTGAAATTTAAAATTTTGAAATTCTGAAATTTTGAAATTTTGGAATTTGAAATTTTGAAATTTTAAAATTTTTAAATTTTAAAATTTTAAAATTTTGAAATTTTGAAATTTTCAAGTTTTAAAATTTTGAAATTTTGAAATTTTGAAATTTTGATATTTTGAAATTTTGAAATTTCGAAATTTTGAAATTTGAAATTTTTAAATTTTAAATTTTGAAATTTTGTACTTTTGAAATTTTGAAATTTTAAAATTTTGAAATTTTGAAATTTTGAAATTTTGAAATTTTGAAATTTTAAAATTTTGAAATTTTGAAATTTTGAAATTTTGAAATTTTGAAATTTTGAGATTTTGAAATTTTGAAATTTTAAAATTTTGAAATTTTGAAATTTTGAAAATTTGGAATTCTGAAATTTTGAAATTTTGAAATTTGGAAATTTTGAAATTTTGAAATTTTGAAATTTTGAAATTTTGAAATTTTGAAATTTTGAAATCTTGAAATCCTGCAAATTTTGAAATTTTGAAATTGTGAAATTTTGAAATTTTGAAATTTTAAAATTGTAAATTTTGAAATTTTGAAATTTTAAAATTTTGAAATTTTGAAATTTGAAATTTTGAAATTTTGAAATTTTGATATTTTGAAATTTTGACATTTTGAAATTTTGATATTTTGAAATTTTGAAATTTTGAAATTTTGAAATTTTGAAATTTTGAAATTTTGAAATTTTAAAATTTTGAAATTTTGAAATTTTGAAATTTTGAAATTTTGAAATTTTGAAATTTTGAAATTTTGAAATTTTGATATTTTGAAATTTTGACATTTTGAAATTTTGATATTTTGAAATTTTGAAATTTTGAAATTTTGAAATTTTGAAATTTTGAAATTTTTAAATTTTGAAATTTTGAAATTTTGAACTTTTGAAATTTTGAAATTTTAAAATTTTGAAATGTTAAAATTTTGAAATTTTGAAATTTTGAAATTTTGAAATTTTGAAATTTTGAAATTTTGAAATTTTGAAATTTTGAAATTTTGAAATTTTGAAATTTTGAAATTTTGAAATTTTGAAATTTTGAAATTTTGAAATTTTGAAATTTTGAAATTTTGAAATTTTGAAATTTTGAAATTTTGAAATTTTGAAATTTTGAAATTTTGAAATTTTTAAATTTTGAAATTCTGAAATTTTTAATAATTTGGAAATTTTGAAATTTTAATATTTTGAAATTCTGAAATTTTGAAATTTTGAAATTTTGGAATTTTGAAATTTTGAAATTTTAAAATTTTGAAATTTTTAAATTTTGAAATTTTGAAATTTTGAAATTTTCCAATTTTAAAATTTTGAAATTTTGAACTTTTGAAATTTTGAAATTTTTAAATTTTGATATTTTAAAATGTTGAAATTTTGAAATTTTGAAATTTTGAAATTTTGAAATTTTGAAATTTTGAAATTTTGAAATTTTGAAATTTTGAAATTTTGAAATTGTAAATTTTGAAATTTTGAAATTTTAAAATTGTAAATTTTTAAATTTTGAAATTTTGAAATTTTGAAATTTTGAAATTTTGAAATTTTGATATTTTGAAATTTTGACATTTTGAAATTTTGATATTTTGAAATTTTGAAATTTTGAAATTTTGAAATTTTGAAATTTTGAAATTTTGAAATTTTGAAATTTTGAAATTTTGAAATTTTGAAATTTTGAAATTTTGAACTTTTGAAATTTTGAAATTTTGAAATTTTGAAATGTTGAAATTTTGAAATTTTGAAATTTTGAAATTTTGAAATTTTGAAATTTTGAAATTTTGAAATTTTGAAATTTTGAAATTTTGAAATTTTGAAATTTTGAAATTTTGAAATTTTGAAATTTTGAAATTTTGAAATTTTGAAATTTTGAAATTTTGAAATTTTGAAATTTTGAAAAGTTGAAATTTTGAAATTTTGAAATTTTGAAATTTTGAAATTTTGAAATTTTGAAATTCTGAAATTTTTAATAATTTGGAAATTTTGAAATTTTAATATTTTGAAATTCTGAAATTTTGAAATTTTGAAATTTTGGAATTTTGAAATTTTGAAATTTTAAAATTTTGAAATTTTTAAATTTTGAAATTTAGAAATTTTGAAATTTTGAAATTTTCCAATTTTAAAATTTTGAACTTTTGAAATTTTGAAATTTTGAAATTTTGAAATTTTGAAATTTTAAAATTTTGAAATTTTGAAATTTTGAAGTTTTGAAATTTTGAAATTTTAAAATTTTGATATTTTGAAATTTTGAAATTTTTGAATTCTGAAATTTTGAAATTTTGAAATTTTGAAATTTTGAAATTTTGAAATTTTGAAATTTTGAAATTTTGAAATTTTGAAATTTTGAAATTTTGAAATCTTGAAATCCTGCAAATTTTGAATTTTGAAATTGTGAAATTTTGAAATTTTGAAATTGTGAAATTTTGATATTTTGAAATTTTGAAATTTTGAAATTTTGATATTTTGAAATTACAAAAATTTGAAATTTTGAAATTTTGAGCATTTAGAATTTTGATATTTTAAAATTTTGAAATTTTGAAATTTTGAAATTTTGAAATTTAAAAATTTAAAAATTGTAAATTTTGAAATTTTGAAATTTTAAAATTGTAAATTTTGAAATTTTGAAATTTTGAAATTTTAAAATTTTGAAATTTTGAAATTTTGAAATTTTGAAATTTTGAAATTTTGAAATTTTGAAATTTTGAAATTTTGAAATTTTGAACTTTTGAAATTTTGAAATTTTGAAATTTTGAAATGTTGAAATTTTGAAATTTTGAAATTTTGAAATTCTGAATTTTGAAATTTTGAAATTTTGAAATTTTGAAATTTTGAAATTTTGAAATTTTGAAATTTTGAAATTTTGAAATTTTGAAATTTTGAAATTTTGAAATTTTGAAATTTTGAAATTTTGAAATTTTGAAATTTGAAATTTTGAAATTTTGAAATTTTGAAATTTTGAAATTTTGAAATTTTGAAATTTTGAAATTTTGGAATGTTGAAATTTTGAAATCTTGAAATTTTGAAATTTTGAAATTTTGAAATTTGAAATTTTGAAATTTTGAAATTTTGAAATTTTGAAATTTTGAAATTTTGAAATTTTGAAATTTTGAAATTTTGAAATTTTGAAATTTTGAAATTTTGAAATTTTGAAATTTTGAAATTTTGAAATTTTGAAATTTTGAAATTTTGAAATTTTGAAATTTTGAAATTTTGAAATTTTGAAGTTTTGAAATTTTGAAATTTTAAAATTTTGATATTTTGAAATTTTGAAATTTTAAAATTCTGAATTGAAATTTTAAAATTTTGAAATTTTGAAATTTTGAAATTTTGAAATTTTGAAATTTTGAAATTTTGAAATTTTGAAATCTTGAAATCCTGCAAATTTTGAATTTTGAAATTGTGAAATTTTGAAATTTTGAAATTGTGAAATTTTGATATTTTGAAATTTTGAAATTTTGAAATTTTGAAATTTGATATTTTGAAATTACAAAAATTTGAATTTTGAAATTTTGAGCATTTAAAATTTTGATATTTTAAAATTTTGAAATATTGAAATTTTGAAATTTTGAAATTTAAAATTTTAAAATTGTAAATTTTGAAATTTTGAAATTTTAAAATTGTAAATTTTGAAATTTTGATATTTTGAAATTTTGACATTTTGAAATTTTGATATTTTAAAATTTTGAATTTTGAAATTTTGAAATTTTGAAATTTTGAAATTTTGAACTTTTGAAATTTGAAATTTGAATTTTGAAATGTTGAAATTTGAAATTTTGAGATTTTGAAATTTTGAAATTTTGAAATTTTAAAATTTTGAAATTTTGAAATTTTGAAATTTTGAAATTTTGAAATTTTGAAATTTTGAAATTTTGAAATTTGAAATTTGAATTTTGAAATTTTGAAATTTTGAAATTTTGAAATTTTGAAATTTTGAAATTTTGAATTTTGAAATTTTGAAATTTTGAAATTTTGAAATTTGAATTTTGAAATTTTGAAATTCTGAAATTTTAATAATTGGAAATTTTGAAATTTAAAATTTTGAAATTCTGAAATTTTGAAATTTTGGAATTTTGAAATTTTGAAATTTAAAATTTTTAAATTTTAAATTTTAAAATTTTGAAATTTGAAATTTTCAAGTTTTAAAATTTTGAAATTTTGAAATTTTGAAATTTTGATATTTTGAAATTTTGAAATTTCGAAATTTTGAAATTTTGAAATTTTTAAATTTTTAAATTTTGAAATTTGTACTTTGAAATTTGAATTTTAAAATTTTGAATTTTGAAATTTTGAAATTTTGAATTTTGAATTTTAAATTTTGAATTTTGAAATTTTGAAATTTTGAAATTTTGAAATTTTGAGATTTTGAAATTTGAAATTTTAAAATTTGAAATTTGAAATTTTGAAAATTTGGAATTCTGAAATTTTGAATTTTGAATTTGGAATTTGAATTTTGAATTTGAATTTTGAAATTTTGAATTTTGAATTTTGAAATCTTGAAATCCTGCAATTTTGAAATTTTGAAATGTGAATTTTGAAATTTTGAAATTTTAAAATTGTGAAATTTGATATTTGAAATTTTGAAATTTTGAAATTTTGATATTTTGATATGACAAAATTTGAATTTTGAAATTTTGAGCATTTAAATTTTGAAATTTTGATATTTTAAATTTGAAATTTTGAATTTTGAAATTTTAAATTTTAAATTGTAAATTTTGAATTTTGAAATTTTAAAATTGTAAATTTTGAAATTTTGAAATTTTGAAATTTTGAAATTTTGAATTTTAAATTTTGAAATTTTGAAATTTTGAAATTTTGAAATTTTGATATTTTGAATTTTGACATTTTGAATTTGTATTTTGAATTTTGAATTTTGAGTTTGAAATTTTGAAATTTTGAAATTTCAAATTTTGAAATTTTCAAATTTTTAAATTTTCAAATTTTGAATTTGGAAATTTGAAATTTTGAAATTTTGAAATTTGAACTTTTGAAATTTTGAAATTTTGAAATTTTGAATGTTGAATTTTGAATTTTGAAATTTTGAAATTTTGAATTTGAAATTTGAAATTTTGAAATTTTGGAATTTTGAAATTTGAAATTTGAAATTTCAAAATTCAAAATTTCCAAATCAAAATCAAAATTCAAAATTCCAAAATTCCAAAATCAAAATCAAAATTCAAAATTCAAAATTCAAAATTCCAAAATTCAAAATCAAGAATTAAAATTCCAAATTCAAAATCCAAAATTCAAAATTCAAAATTCAGAATTCAAAATTAAAATTCAAAATTTCAAATTATTAAAATTTCAGAATTCAAAATTCAAAATTCAAAATTTCAAAATTTCAAAATTTCAAAATTCAAAATTCAAAATTCAAAATTCAAAATTCAAAATTTCAAAATTCAAAATTTCAAAATTTCCAAATTATTAAAAATTTCAGAATTTCAAAATTTCAAAATTTCAAAATTTCAAAATTTCAAAATTTCAAAATTTCAAAATTTCAAAATTTCAAAATTTCAAAATTTCAAAATTTCAAAATTTCAAAATTTCAAAATTTCAAATTTCAAAATTTCAAAATTTCAAATTTCAACATTTCAAATTTCAAAATTTCAAAATTTCAAAAGTTCAAAATTTCAAAATTTCAAAATTTGAAAATTTCAAAATTTCCAAATTTCAAAATTTGAAAATTTAAAAATTTGAAAATTTCAAAATTTGAAAATTCAAAATTTCAAAATTTCAAAATTTCAAAATTTCAAAATATCAAAATTTCAAAATGTCAAAATTCAAAATATCAAAATTCAAAATTTCAAAATTTCAAAATTTTAAAATTTCAAAATTTCAAAATTTACAATTTTAAAATTTCAAAATTTCAAAATTTACAATTTTAAAATTTAAAATTTCAAAATTTCAAAATTTCAAAATTTTAAAATATCAAAATTTCAAAATTTTAAATGCTCAAAATTTCAAAATTTCAAATTTTTGTCATATCAAAATATCAAAATTTCAAAATTTCAAAATTTCAAAATATCAAAATTTCACAATTTTAAAATTCAAAATTTCAAAATTTCACAATTTCAAAATTTCAAAATTTGCAGGATTTCAAGATTTCAAAATTTCAAATTTCAAAATTTCAAAATTTCAAATTTCAAAATTCAAAATTTCAAAATTTCCAAATTTCAAAATTCAAAATTTCAGAATTCCAAATTTTCAAATTTCAAAATTTCGAATTTCAAAATTCCAAAATTTCGAAATTCAAATTTCAAAATTTTAAAATTTCAAAATTTCAAAATCTCAAAATTTCAAAATTTCAAAATTTCAAAATTTCAAAATTTCAAAATTTTAAAATTTCAAAATTTCAAATTTCAAAATTTCAAAATTTTAAAATTCAAATTTCAAAAGTACAAATTTCAAAATTTAAAAATTTAAAATTTCAAAATTTCAAAATTCGAAATTTCAAAATTTCAAAATATCAAAATTCAAAATTTCAAAATTCAAAATTTAAAATTTGAAAATTTCAAAATTTCAAAATTTAAAATTTTAAAATTTAAAATTTCAAATTTCAAATTCCAAAATTCAAAATTTCAAAATTTCAGAATTTCAAAATTTAAAATTTCAAAATTTCCAAATTATTAAAAATTTCAGAATTTCAAAATTTCAAAATTTCAAAATTTCAAAATTTCAAAATTTCAAAATTCAAAATTCAAATTTCAAAATTCAAAATTCAAAATTCAAAATTCAAAATTTCAAAATTTCAAAATTTCAAAATTTCAAAATTCAAAATTTCAAATTTCAAAATTTCAAAATTTCAAAATTTCAAAATTTCAAATTTCAAAATTTCAAAATTTCAAAATTTCAAAATTCAAAATTTCAAAATTCAAAATTTCAAATTTCAAAATTTCAAAATTTCAAAATTTCAAAATTTTAAAATTTCAAAATTTCAAAATTTCAAAATTTCAAAATTTCAACATTTCAAAATTTCAAAATTTCAAAATTTCAAATTTTTGTAATTTCAAAATATCAAAATTTCAAAATTTCAAAATTTCAAAATATCAAAATTTCACAATTTCAAAATTTCACAATTTCAAAATTCAAAATTTGCAGGATTTCAAGATTTCAAATTTCAAAATTTCAAAATTTCAAAATTTCAAAATTTCAAAATTTCAAAATTTCAAAATTCAAATTTCAAAATTTCAAAATTTCAAAATTTCAAAATTTTAAAATTTCAGAATTTCAGAATTTAAAATTTCAAAATTTCAAAATATCAAAATTTTAAAATTTCAAATTTCAAAACTTCAAAATTTCAAAATTTCAAAATTTCAAAATTTCAAAATTTCAAAATTTCAAAATTTCAAAATTTCAAAATTTCAAAATTTCAAAATTTCAAAATTTCAAAATTTCAAAATTTCAAAATTCAAAATTTCAAAATTTCAAATTTCAAAATTTCAAAATTTCAAAATTTCAAAATTTCAAAATTTCAAAATTTCAAAATTTCAAAATTTCAAAATTTTAAAATTTAAAATTTAAAAATTTAAAAATTTCAAAATTTCAAAATTTCAACATTTCAAAATTTCAAAATTTCAAAATTTCAAAATTTCAAAATTTCAAAATTTCAAAATTTCAAAATTTCAAAATTTCAAAATTTCAAAATTTCAAAATTTCAAAATTTCAAAATTTCAAAATTTCAAAATTTCAAAATTTCAAAATTTCAAAATTTCAAAATTTCAAAATTTCAAAATTTCAAAATTTCAAATTTTAGAATTTCAAAATTTCAAAATTTCAAAATTTCAACATTTCAAAATTTCAAAATTTCAAAATTTCAAAAGTTCAAAATTTCAAAATTTCAAAATTTCAAAATTTCAAAATTTCAAAATTTCAAAATTTCAAAATTTCAAAATTTCAAAATTTCAAAATTTCAAAATTTCAAAATTTCAAAATTTCAAAATTTACAATTTTAAAATTTCAAAATTTCAAAATTTACAATTTGAAATTTTTAATAATTTGAAAATTTGAAATTTTAATATTTTGAAATTCTGAAATTTTGAAATTTTGAAATTTTGGAATTTTGAAATTTTGAAATTTTAAAATTTGAAATTTTAAAATTTTGAAATTTTGAAATTTTGAAATTTTGAAATTTTCAAATTTTAAAATTTTGAAATTTTGAAATTTTGAAATTTTGAAATTTTGAAATTTTGAAATTTTGAAATTTTGAAATTTTGAAATTTTGAAATTTTGAAATTTCGAAATTTTGAAATTTTGAAATTTTGAAATTTTGAAATTCTGAAATTTTTAATAATTTGAAATTTTGAATTTTGAAATTTTGAAATTTTCAAATTTTCAAATTTTCAAATTTTGAAATTTTGAAATTTTGAATTTTGAAATTTTGAAATTTTGAAATTTTGAAATTTTGAAATTTTGAAATTTTGAAATTTTGAAATTTTGAAATTTTGAAATTTGAAATTTTGAAATTTTGAAATTTTGAAATTTTGAAATTTTGAAATTTTGAAATTTTGAAATTTTGAAATTTTGAAATTTTGAAATTTGAAATTTTGAAATTTTGAAATTTTGAAATTTGAAATTTTGAAATTTTGAAATTTTGAAATTTTGAAATTTTGAAATTTTGAAATTTGAAATTTTGAAATTTTGACGTTTTGAAATTTTGAAATTTTAAAATTTTGAAAATTTGAAATTTTGAAATTTTGGAATTCTGAAATTTTGAAATTTTGAAATTTTGAAATTTTGAAATTTTGAAATTTTGAAATTTTGAAATTTTGAAATTTTGAAATTTTGAAATTTTGAAATTTTGAAATTTGAAATTTTGAAATTTTGAAATTTTGAAATTTTGAAATTTTTAAATTTTTAAATTTTTAAATTTTGAAATCTTGAAATCCTGCAAATTTTGAAAATTTCAAAATTTCAAAATTTACAATTTTAAAATTTCAAAATTTCAAAATTTACAATTTGAAATTTTTAATAATTTGAAAATTTTGAAATTTTAATATTTTGAAATTCTGAAATTTTGAAATTTTGAAATTTTGGAATTTTGAAATTTTGAAATTTTAAATTTTGAAATTTTAAAATTTTGAAATTTTGAAATTTTGAAATTTTGAAATTTTGAAATTTTAAAATTTTGAAATTTTGAAATTTTGAAATTTTGAAATTTTGAAATTTTGAAATTTTGAAATTTTGAAATTTTGAAATTTGAAATTTGAAATTTTGAAATTTTGAAATTTTGAAA
The DNA here is from genome assembly GCA_955652365.1 of Eristalinus aeneus. Taxonomy (NCBI): domain Eukaryota; kingdom Metazoa; phylum Arthropoda; class Insecta; order Diptera; family Syrphidae; genus Eristalinus; species Eristalinus aeneus. The sequence continues at coordinate 24,967 of CATPCP010000051.1, forward strand.
TTTCGAAATTTTGAAATTTTGAAATTTTGAAATTCTGAAATTTTTAATAATTTGAAAATTTGAAATTTTAATATTTTGAAATTCTGAAATTTTGAAATTTTGGAATTTTGAAATTTTGAAATTTTGAAATTTTCAAATTTTAAATTTTGAATTTTGAAATTTTGAAATTTGAAATTTTGAAATTTTGAAATTTTGAAATTTTGAAATTTTGAAATTTTGAAATTTTGAAATTTTGAAATTTTGAAATTTTGAAATTTGAAATTTGAAATTTTGAAATTTTGAAATTTTGAAATTTTGAAATTTTGAAATTTTGAAATTTGAAATTTTGAAATTTTGAAATTTTGAAATTTTGAAATTTTGAAATTTTGAAATTTTGAAATTTTGAAATTTTGAAATTTTGAAGTTTTGAAATTTTGAAATTTTAAAATTTTGAAATTTGAAATTTTGAAATTTTGGAATTCTGAAATTTTGAAATTTTGAAATTTTGAAATTTTGAAATTTTGAAATTTTGAAATTTTGAAATTTTGAAATTTTGAAATTTTGAAATTTTGAAATTTTGAAATTTTTAAATTTTTAAATTTTGAAATCTTGAAATCCTGCAAATTTTGAATTTTGAAATTGTGAAATTTTGAAATTTTGAAATTGTGAAATTTTGATATTTTGAAATTTTGAAATTTTGAAATTTTGATATTTTGAAATTACAAAATTTGAAATTTTGAAATTTTGAGCATTTAAAATTTTAAAATTTTGATATTTTAAAATTTTGAAATTTTGAAATTTTAAATTTTAAAATTGTAAATTTTGAAATTTTGAAATTTTAAAATTGTAAATTTTGAAATTTTGAAATTTTAAAATTTTAAATTTTGAAATTTTGAAATTTTGAAATTTTGATATTTTGAAATTTTGACATTTTGAAATTTTGATATTTTGAAATTTTGAAATTTTGAATTTTGAAATTTTGAAATTTTGAAATTTTGAAATTTTGAAATTTTGAAATTTTGAAATTTTGAAATTTTGAAATTTTGAAATTTTGAAATTTTGAACTTTTGAAATTTTGAAATTTGAATTTTGAAATGTTGAAATTTTGATATTTGAAATTTTAAATTTTGAAATTTTGAATTTTGAATTTTGAAATTTTGAAATTTGAAATTTTAAATTTGAAATTTTGAAATTTTGAAATTTGAATTCTGAAATTTTTAATAATTTGGAATTTTGAAATTTTAATATTTTGAAATTCTGAAATTTTGAAATTTTGAAATTTTGAAATTTGAAATTTTGAAATTTTGAAATTGTGAAATTTTGAAATTTTCATATTTTGAAATTGTGAAATTTTGAAATTTTGAAATTTTGAAATTTGAAATTTGAAATTTTGAAATTTTTAAATTTTTAAATTTTTAAATTTAGAAATTTTTAAATTTTGAAATTTTGAAACTTTGAAATTTTCAAATTTTAAAATTTGAAATTTTAAAATTTGAAATTTTGAATTTTGAATTTTGAAATTTTGAAATTTGAAATTTTGAATTTTGAATTTTGAAATTTGAAATTTTGAAATTTTGAAATTTTGAAATTTTGAAATTTTGAAATTTTGAATTTTGAATTTTGAAATTTTAGAATTTTAAAATTTTGTACTTTTGAAATTTTGAAATTTGAAATTTTGAAATTTTGAAATTTGAAATTTTGAAATTTTGAAATTTTAAAATTTTAAAATTTTGAATTTTGAAATTTGAAATTTGAGATTTTGAAATTTTGAAATTTTGAAATTTTGAAATTTTAAATTTTGAAATTTTGAAATTTAGAAATTTCGAAATTTTGAAATTTCGAAATTTTGAAATTTTGAAATTTGAAATTTTGAAATTTTGAAATTTTGAAGTCTTGAATCCTGCAAATTTTGAATTTTGAAATTTTGAAATTGTGAAATTTTGAAATTTTGAAATTTTGAAATTGTGAAATTTTGATATTTGAAATTTGAAATTTTGAAATTTTGAAATTTTGAAATTTTGAAATTTTGAAATTTTGAAATTTTGAAATTTTGAAATTTTGAAATTTTGAAATTTTGAAATTTTGAAATTTTGAAATTTTGAAATTTTGAAATTTTGAACTTTTGAAATTTGAAATTTTGAAATTTTGAAATGTTGAAATTTTGAAATTTGAATTTTGAAATTTGAAATTTTGAAATTTTGAAATTTTGAACTTTGAAATTTTGAAATTTTGAAATTTTGAAATTTTGAAATTTTGAAATTTTGAAATTTTGAAATTTTGAAATTTTGAAATTTTCAAATTTTGAAATTTTGAAATTTTGAAATTTTGAAATTCTGAAATTTTTAATAATTTGGAAATTTTGAAATTTTAATATTTTGAAATTCTGAAATTTTGAAATTTTGAAATTTTGGAATTTTGAAATTTTAAAATTTTGAAATTTGAAATTTTCAAATTTAAAATTTTGAAATTTTGAAATTTGAAATTTTGAAATTTTGAAATTTTGAAATTTTGAAATTTTGAAATTTGAAATTTTGAAATTTTGAAATTTTGAAATTTTGAAATTTTGAAATTTTGAAATTTTGAAGTTTTGAAATTTTGAAATTTTGAATTTTGACTTTGAATTTTGAAATTTTGAAATTTTGAAATTTTGAAATTTTGAAATTTTGAAATTTTAAAGTTTTGAAATTTTGAAATTTTGAAATTTTGAGATTTTGAAATTTTGAAATTTTGAAATTTTGAAATTTTGAAATCTTGAAATTTTAAGATTTTGAAATTTTGAAATTTAGAATTTCGAAATTTTGAAATTTGAATTTCGAAATTTGAAATTTTGAAATTTTGAAATTTTGAAATTTGAAATTTTGAAATTTTGAAATTTTGAAATTTGAAATTTTGAAATTTTGAAATTTTGAAATTTTGAAATTTTGAAATTTTGAAATTTTGAAATTTGAAATTTTGAAATTTGAAATTTTGAAATTTTGAAATTTTGAAATTTTGAAATTTTGCATTTTTGAACTTTGAAATTTTGAAATTTTGAAATCTTAAAATTTTGTAATTTTGAAATTTGAAATTTTGAAATTTGAAATTTTGAAATTTTGAATTTTTAATTTTGAAATTTTGAAATTTGAAATTTTGAAATTTTGAATTTTGAAATTTTAAATTTTGAAATTTTGAATTTTGAAATTTTGAAATTTTAAAATTTGAAATTTTGAAATTTTGAAATTTTGAAATTTGAAATTTGAAATTTTGAAATTTGAAATTTTGAATTTTGATTTGAATTTTGAAATTTTGAAATTTGAAATTTTGAAATTTTGAAATTTGAAATTTGATTTGGAAATTTTGAAATTTTGAATTTGAAATATTGAAATTTTGAATTTTTGAAATTTTGAAATTTTGAATTTTAAATTTTGAAATTTTGAAATTTAAAATTTGAATTTTAAAATGTGAAATTTGAAATTTTGAAATTCTGAAATTTTTAATAATTGGAAATTTTGAATTTTATATTTGAAATTCTGAATTTTGAAATTTGAAATTTTGGAATTTTGAAATTTTGAAATTTTAAATTTTGAAATTTTAAAATTTGAATTTTCAAATTTTAAATTTTGAAATTTGAAATTTTGAATTTTGAAATTTTGAATTTTGAAATTTTGAAATTTGAATTTGAAATTTTAGAAATTTTGTACTTTGAAATTTGAAATTTTGAAATTTTGAAATTTTGAAATTTTAAGTTTTGAAATTTTGAA
>CATPCP010000052.1:0-11902 GCA_955652365.1 Eristalinus aeneus
AATTTTGAAATTTTGAAATTTTGAAATTTTGAAATTTTGAAATTTTGAAATTTTGAAATTTTTAAATTTTTAAATTTTTAAATTTTTAAATTCTGAAATTTTGAAATTTAAAATTTTGAAATTTTGAAATTTTGAAATTTTGAAATTTTGAAATTTTGAAATTTTGAAATTTTGAAATTTTTAAATTTTGAAATTTTGAAATTTTGAAATTTGAAATTTTGAAATTTTGAAATTTTGAAATTTTGAAATTTTGAAATTTTGAAATTTTGAAGTTTTGAAATTTTGAAATTTTGAAATTTTGAAATTTTGAAATTTTGAAATTTTGAAATTTTGAAATTTTCAAATTTTGAAATTTTGAAATTTTGAAATTTTGACATTTTGAAATTTTGAAATTTTGAAATTTTAAAATTTTGAAATTTTGAAATTCTGAAATTTTAAAATTTTGAATTTTTGAAATTTTGAATTTTTGAAATTTTGAAAAGTTGAAATTTTGAGATCTTGAAATTTTGAAATTTTGAACTTTTGGAATTTTAAAATTTTGAAATTTTAAAATTTTGAAATTTTGAAATTTTGAAATTTTGAAATTTTGAAATTTTGAAATTCTGAAATTTTGAAATTTTGAAATTTTGAAATCTTGAAATTTTGAAATCTTGAAATTTTGAAATTTTGAAATCTTGAAATTTTGAAATCTTGAAATTTTGAAATTTTCAAATTTTCAAATTTTCAAATTCTGAAATTCTGAAATTTTGAAATTTTGAAATCTTGAAATTTTTAAATCTTGAAATTTTGAAATTTTGAAATTCTGAAATTTTGAAATCTTGAAATTTTGAAATCTTGAAATTTTGAAATTTTGAAATCTTGAAATTTTGAAATCTTGAAATTTTGAAATTTTGAAATTTTGAAATTTTGAAATCTTGAAATTTTGAAATTTTGAAATTTTGAAATTTTGAAATTTTGAAATTTTGAAATTTTGAAATTTTGAAATTTTGAAATTTTGAAATTTTGAAATTTTGAAATTTTGAAATTTTGAAATTTTGAAATTTTGAAATTTTGACATTTTGAAATTTTGAAATTTTGAAATTTTAAATTTTGAAATTTTAAAATTCTGAAATTTTGAAATTTTGAAATTTTGAATTTTTGAAATTTTGAATTTTTGAAATTTTGAAAAGTTGAAATTTTGAGATCTTGGAATTTTGAAATTTTGAACTTTTGGAATTTTGAAATTTTGAAATTTTAAAATTTTGAAATTTTGAAATTTTGAAATTTTTAAATTTTGAAATTTTGAAATTTTGAAATTTTGAAATTTTGAAATTTTGAAATTTTGAAATACTGAAATTTTGAAATTTTGAAATCTTGAAATTTTGAAATTTTGAAATTTTGAAATTTTAAAATCTTGAAATTTTGAAATCTTGAAATTTTGAAATTTTGAATTTTTGAAATTTTGAAATTTTGAAATTTTGAAATTTTGAAATTCTGAAATTTTGAAATTTTGAAATCTTGAAATTTTGAAATCTTGAAATTTTGAAATTTTGAAATCTTGAAATTTTGAAATCTTGAAATTTTGAAATTTTGAAAATTTGAAATTTTGAAAATTTGAAGTTTTGAAATTTGGAAATTTTGAAATTTTGAAATTCTGAAATTTTGAAATTTTGAAATCTTGAAATTCTGAAATCTTGAAATTTTTAAATCTTGAAATTTTGAAATTTTGAAATTTTGAAATTTTGAAATTTTGAAATTTTTAAATCTTGAAATTTTGAAATCTTGAAATTTTGAAATTTTGAAATTTTGAAAATTTGAAGTTTTGAAATTTGGAAATTTTGAAATTTTGAAATTCTGAAATTTTGAAATTTTGAAATCTTGAAATTCTGAAATCTTGAAATTTTTAAATCTTGAAATTTTGAAATTTTGAAATTTTGAAATTTTGAAATTGTGAAATTTTGAAATTTTGAAATTTTTAAATCTTGAAATTTTGAAATTTTGAAATTTTGAAATTTTGAAATTTTGAAATTTTGAAATTTCGAAATTTTGAAATTGTGAAATTTTGAAATTTTGAAATTTTGACATTTTGAGATTTTGAAATTTTGAAATTTTGAAATTTTGAAATTTTGAAATTTTGAAATTTTGAAATTCTGAAATTTTGAAATTTTGAAATTTTGAAATTTTAAAATTTTGAAATTTTGAAATTTTGAAATTTTGAAATTTTGAAATTTTGAAATTTTGAAATTTTGAAATTTTCAAATTTTCAAATTTTGAGATTTTGAAATTTTGAAATTTTGAAATTTTGAAATTTTGAAATTTTGAAATTGTGGAATTTTGAAATTTTGAAATTTTGAAATCTTAAAATTTTGAAATTTTGAAATTTTAAAATTTTTAAATTTTGAAATTCTGAAATTTTGAAATTTTGAAATTTTGAAATTTTGAAATTTTGAAATTTTGAAATTTTGAAATTTTGAAATTTTGAAATTTTGAAATTTTGAAATTTTGAAATTTTGAAATTTTGAAATTTTGAAATTTTGAAATTTTGAAATTTTGAAATTTTGAAATTTTGAAATTTTGAAATTTTGAAATTTTGAAATTTTGAAATTTTGAAATTTTGAAATTTTGAAATTTTGAAATTTTGAAATTTTGAAATTTTGAAATTTTGAAATTTTGAAATTTTGAAATTTTGAAATTTTGAAATTTTGAAATTTTGAAATTCTTAAATTTTGAAATTTTGAACTTTTGGAATTTTGAAATTTTAAAATTTTGAAATTTTGAAATTTTGAAATTTTGAAATTTTGAAATTTTGAAATTTCGAAATTTTGAAATTTTGAAATTTTGAAATTTTGAAATTGTGAAATTTTGAAATTTTGAAATTTTGAAATTTTGAAATTTTGAAATTTTGAAATTTTGAAATTTTGAAATTTTGAAATTTTGAAATTTTGAAATTTTGAAATTTTGAAATTTTGAAATTTTGAAATTTTGAAATTTTGAAATTTTAAAATTTTGCAATTTTGAAATTTTCAAATTTTGAAATTTTGAAATTTTGAAATTTTGAAATTTTGAATTTTTGAAATTTTGAAATTTTGAAATTTTGAAAAGTTGAAATTTTGAGATTTTGGAATTTTGAAATTTTGAGCTTTTTGAATTTTGAAATTTTGAAATTTTGAAATTTTGAACTTTTGAAATTTTGAAATTTTGAAATTTTGAAATTCTGAAATTTTGAAATTTTGAAATTTTGAAGTTTTGAAATTTTGAAATTTTGAAATTTTTAAATCTTGAAATTTTGAAATTTTGAAATTCTGAAATTTTGAAATCTTGAAATTTTGAAATCTTGAAATTTTGAAATTTTGAACTTTTGGAATTTTAAAATTTTGAAATTTTAAAATTTTGAAATTTTGAAATTTTGAAATTTTGAAATTTTGAAATTTTGAAATTCTGAAATTTTGAAATTTTGAAATTTTGAAATCTTGAAATTTTGAAATCTTGAAATTTTGAAATTTTGAAATCTTGAAATTTTGAAATCTTGAAATTTTGAAATTTTCAAATTTTCAAATTTTCAAATTCTGAAATTCTGAAATTTTGAAATTTTGAAATCTTGAAATTTTTAAATCTTGAAATTTTGAAATTTTGAAATTCTGAAATTTTGAAATCTTGAAATTTTGAAATCTTGAAATTTTGAAATTTTGAAATCTTGAAATTTTGAAATCTTGAAATTTTGAAATTTTGAAATTTTGAAATTTTGAAATCTTGAAATTTTGAAATTTTGAAATTTTGAAATTTTGAAATTTTGAAATTTTGAAATTTTGAAATTTTGAAATTTTGAAATTTTGAAATTTTGAAATTTTGAAATTTTGAAATTTTGAAATTTTGAAATTTTGACATTTTGAAATTTTGAAATTTTGAAATTTTAAAATTTTGAAATTTTAAAATTCTGAAATTTTGAAATTTTGAAATTTTGAATTTTTGAAATTTTGAATTTTTGAAATTTTGAAAAGTTGAAATTTTGAGATCTTGGAATTTTGAAATTTTGAACTTTTGGAATTTTGAAATTTTGAAATTTTAAAATTTTGAAATTTTGAAATTTTGAAATTTTGAAATTTTGAAATTTTGAAATTTTGAAATTTTGAAATTTTGAAATTTTGAAATTTTGAAATTTTGAAATTTTGAAATTTTGAAATACTGAAATTTTGAAATTTTGAAATCTTGAAATTTTGAAATTTTGAAATTTTGAAATTTTAAAATCCTGAAATTTTGAAATCTTGAAATTTTGAAATTTGAATTTTGAAATTTTGAAATTTTGAAATTTTGAAATTTTGAAATTCTGAAATTTTGAAATTTTGAAATCTTGAAATTTTGAAATCTTGAAATTTTGAAATTTTGAAATCTTGAAATTTTGAAATCTTGAAATTTTGAAATTTTGAAAATTTGAAATTTTGAAAATTTGAAGTTTTGAAATTTGGAAATTTTGAAATTTTGAAATTCTGAAATTTTGAAATTTTGAAATCTTGAAATTCTGAAATCTTGAAATTTTTAAATCTTGAAATTTTGAAATTTTGAAATTTTGAAATTTTGAAATTTTGAAATTTTGAAATTTTTAAATCTTGAAATTTTGAAATTTTGAAATTTTGAAATTTTGAAATTTTGAAATTTCGAAATTTTGAAATTGTGAAATTTTGAAATTTTGAAATTTTGACATTTTGAGATTTTGAAATTTTGAAATTTTGAAATTTTGAAATTCTGAAATTTTGAAATTTTGAAATCTTGAAATTTTGAAATCTTGAAATTTTGAAATTTTGAAATCTTGAAATTTTGAAATCTTGAAATTTTGAAATTTTGAAATTTTGAAATTTTGAAATTTTTAAATCTTGAAATTTTGAAATTTTGAAATTTTGAAATTTTGAAATTTTGAAATTTCGAAATTTTGAAATTGTGAAATTTTGAAATTTTGAAATTTTGAAATTTCGAAATTTTGAAATTGTGAAATTTTGAAATTTTGAAATTTTGAAATTTTGAAATTTTTAAATCTTGAAATTTTGAAATTTTGAAATTTTGAAATTTTGAAATTTTGAAATTTCGAAATTTTGAAATTGTGAAATTTTGAAATTTTGAAATTTTGACATTTTGAGATTTTGAAATTTTGAAATTTTGAAATTTTGAAATTTTGAAATTTTGAAATTTTGAAATTCTGAAATTTTGAAATTTTGAAATTTTGAAATTTTGAAATTTTAAAATTTTGAAATTTTGAAATTTTGAAATTTTGAAATTTTGAAATTTTGAAATTTTGAAATTTTGAAATTTTGAAATTTTGAAATTTTGAAATTTTCAAATTTTCAAATTTTGAGATTTTGAAATTTTGAAATTTTGAAATTTTGAAATTTTGAAATTTTGAAATTGTGGAATTTTGAAATTTTGAAATTTTGAAATCTTAAAATTTTGAAATTTTGAAATTTTAAAATTTTTAAATTTTGAAATTCTGAAATTTTGAAATTTTGAAATTTTGAAATTTTGAAATTTTGAAATTTTGAAATTTTGAAATTTTGAAATTTTGAAATTTTGAAATTTTGAAATTTTGAAATTTTGAAATTTTGAAATTTTGAAATTTTGAAATTTTGAAATTTTGAAATTTTGAAATTTTGAAATTTTGAAATTTTGAAATTTTGAAATTTTGAAATTTTGAAATTTTGAAATTTTGAAATTTTGAAATTTTGAAATTTTGAAATTTTGAAATTTTGAAATTTTGAAATTTTGAAATTCTTAAATTTTGAAATTTTGAAATTTTGAAATTTTGAAATTTTGAAATTTTGAAATTTTGAAATTTTGAAATTTTGAAATTTTGAAATTTTGAACTTTTGAAATTTTGAAATTTTGAAATTTTAAAATTTTGCAATTTTGAAATTTTCAAATTTTGAAATTTTGAAATTTTGAAATTTTGAAATTTTGAAATTTTGAAATTTTGAATTTTTGAAATTTTGAAATTTTGAAATTTTGAAAAGTTGAAATTTTGAGATTTTGGAATTTTGAAATTTTGAGCTTTTGGAATTTTGAAATTTTGAAATTTTGAAATTTTGAACTTTTGAAATTTTGAAATTTTGAAATTTTGAAATTCTGAAATTTTGAAATTTTGAAATTTTGAAGTTTTGAAATTTTGAAATTTTGAAATTTTGAAATTTTAAAATTTTAAAATTTTTTAAAATCTGAAATTTTGAAATTTTGAAGTTTTGAAATTTTGAAATTTTGAATTTTTAAAATTTTAAAATTTTGAAATTTTGAAATTTTGAAATTTTGAAATTTTGAAATTTTGATTTTGAAATTTTGAAATTTTGAAATTGTGAAATTTTGAAATTTTGAAATTTCAAAATTTTAAAATTTTGAAATTTTAAAATTTTGAAATTCTGAAATTTTGAAATTTTGAAATTTTAAAATTTTGCAATTTTGAAATTTTGAAATTTTGAAATTTTGAAATTTTGAAATTTTGAAATTTTGAAATTTTGAAATTTTGAAATTTTGAAATTTTGAAATTTTGAAATTTTGAAATTTTGAAATTTTGAAATTTTGAATTTTTGAAATTTTGAAATTTTGAAATTTTGAAAAGTTGAAATTTTGAGATTTTGGAATTTTGAAATTTTGAGCTTTTGGAATTTTGAAATTTTGAAATTTTGAACTTTTGAAATTTTGAAATTTTGAAATTTTGAAATTTTAAAATTTTGAAATTTTAAAATTTTGAAATTTTGAAATTTTGAAATTTTGTAATTTTGAAATTTTGAAATTTTAAAATTTTGAAATTTTGAAATTTTTAAATTTTGAAATTTTGAAATTTTGAAATTTTGAAATTTTGAAATTTTGAACTTTTGAAATTTTGAATTTTGAAATTTTGAAATTTTTAAATTTTAAAATTTTGAAATATTGTAATTTTGAAATTTTGAAATTTTAAAATTTTGAAATTTTGAAATTTTGAAATTTTGAAATTTTGAAATTTTGAAATTTTGAAATTTTGAAATTTTGAAATTTTGAAATTTTGAAATTTTGAAATTTTGAAACTTTGAAATTTTGGAATTTTGAAATTTTGAAATTTTAAAATTTTGAAGTTTTGAAATTTTACATTTTGAAATTTTGAAACTTTGAAATTTTGAAATTTTGAAATTCTGAAATTTTGAAATTTTGAAATTTTGAAATTTTGAATTTTTGAAATTTTGAAATTTTGAAATTTTGAAATTTTGACATTCTAAAATTTTGAAATTTTGAAATTTTGAAATTTTGAAATTCTGAAATATTGAAATTTTGAAATTTTGAAATTTTGAATTTTTGGAATTTTGAAATTTTGAACTTTTGGAATTTTGAAATTTTGAAATGTTGAAAGTTTGATATTTTGAAATTTTGAAATTTTGAAATTTTGAAATTTTGAAATTTTGAAATTTTGAAATTTTGAAATTTTGAAATTTTGAGATTTTGAAATTTTGAAATTTTGAAATTTTGAAATTTTGAAATTTTGAAATTTTGAAATTTTGAAATTTTGAAATTTTGAAATTTTGAAATTTTGAAATTTTGAAATTTTGAAATTTTGAAATTTTGAAATTTTGAAATTTTGAAATTTTGAAATTTTGAAATTTTGAAATTTTGAAATTTTTAAGTTTTGAAATTTTGAAATTTTGAAATTTTGAAATTTTAAAATTTTAAAATTTTGAAATTTTAAAATATAGAAATTTTAAAATTTTGATATTTTAAAATTTTGAAATTTTGAAATTTTGAAATTTTAACATTTTAAAATATAGAAATTTTAAAATATTGATATTTTAAAATTTTGAAATTTTGAAATTTTGAAATTTTGAAATTTCGAAATTTTGAAATTTTGAAATTTTGAAATTTTGAAATTTTGAAATTTTGAAATTTTGAAATTTTGAAATTTTGAAATTTTGAAATTTTGAAATTTTGAAATTTTTAAATTCTGAAATTTTGAAATTTTAAAATTTTGAAATTTTGAAATTTTCAAATTTTGAAATTTTGAAATTTTGAAATTTTGAAATTTTGAAATTTTGAAATTTTGAAATTTTGAAATTTTGAAATTTTGAAATTTTGAAATTTTGAAATTTTGAAATTTTGAAATTTTGAAATTTTGAAATTTTGAAATTTTGAAATTTTGAAATTTTGAAATTTTGAAATTTTGAAATTTTGAAATTTTGAAATTTTGAAATTTTGAAATTTTAAAATTTTGACATTTTGCAATTTTGAAATTTTGAAATTTTGAAATTTTGAAATTTTGAAATTCTGAAATTTTGAAATTTTGAATTTTTGAAATTTTGAATTTTTGAAATTTTGAAAAGTTGAAATTTTGAGATCTTGAAATTTTGAAATTTTGAACTTTTGGAATTTTAAAATTTTGAAATTTTAAAATTTTGAAATTTTGAAATTTTGAAATTTTGAAATTTTGAAATTTTGAAATTTTGAAATTTTGAAATTTTGAAATTCTGAAATTTTGAAATTTTTAAATTTTGAAATCTTGAAATTTTGAAATCTTGAAATTTTGAAATTTTGAAATCTTGAAATTTTGAAATCTTGAAATTTTGAAATTTTGAAATTTTGAAATTTTGAAATTTTGAAATTTTGAAATTTTCAAATTTTGAAATTCTGAAATTCTGAAATTTTGAAATTTTGAAATCTTGAAATTTTTAAATCTTGAAATTTTGAAATTTTGAAATTCTGAAATTTTGAAATCTTGAAATTTTGAAATCTTGAAATTTTGAAATTTTGAAATCTTGAAATTTTGAAATCTTGAAATTTTGAAATTTTGAAATTTTGAAATTTTGAAATCTTGAAATTTTGAAATTTTGAAATTTTGAAATTTTGAAATTTTGAAATTTTGAAATTTTGAAATTTTGAAATTTTGAAATTTTGAAATTTTGAAATTTTGAAATTTTGAAATTTTGAAATTTTGAAATTTTGAAATTTTGAAATTTTGACATTTTGAAATTTTGAAATTTTGAAATTTTAAAATTTTGAAATTTTAAAATTCTGAAATTTTGAAATTTTGAAATTTTGAATTTTTGAAATTTTGAATTTTTGAAATTTTGAAAAGTTGAAATTTTGAGATCTTGGAATTTTGAAATTTTGAACTTTTGGAATTTTGAAATTTTGAAATTTTGAAATTTTAAAATTTTGAAATTTTGAAATTTTGAAATTTTGAAATTTTGAAATTTTGAAATTTTGAAATTTTGAAATTTTGAAATTTTGAAATTTTGAAATTTTGAAATTTTGAAATACTGAAATTTCGAAATTTTGAAATCTTGAAATTTTGAAATCTTGAAATTTTGAAATTTTAAAATCTTGAAATTTTGAAATCTTGAAATTTTGAAATTTTGAAATTTTGAATTTTTGAAATTTTGAAATTTTGAAATTTTGAAATTTTGAAATTCTGAAATTTTGAAATTTTGAAATCTTGAAATTTTGAAATCTTGAAATTTTGAAATTTTGAAATCTTGAAATTTTGAAATCTTGAAATTTTGAAATTTTGAAATTTTGAAATTTTGAAATTTTGAAATTTTGAAATTTTGAAATTTTGAAATTTGGAAATTTAGAAATTTGGAAATTTTGAAATTTTGAAATTTTTAAATTTTTAAATTTTGAAATCTTGAAATTTTGAAATTTTGAAATTTTGAAATTTTGAAATTTTGAAATTTTGAAATGTTGAAATTTTGAAACTGTGGAATTTTGAAATTTTGAAATTTTAAAATTTTGAAATTTTGAAATTTTGAAATTTTGAAATTTTGAAATTTTGAAATTTTGAAATTTTAAAATTTTGAAATTTTGAAATTTTGAAATTTTGAAATTTTGAAATTTTGAAATTTTGAAATTTTGAAATTTTGAAATTTTGAAATTTTGTAATTTTGAAATTTTGAAATTTTGAAATTTTGAAATTTTGAAATTTTGAAATTTTGAAATTTTGAAATTTTGAAATTTTTAAATTTTTAAATTTTGAAATGTTGAAATTTTGAGGTTTTGGAATTTTGAAATTTTGAAATTTTGAAATTTTGAAATTTTGAAATTTTGAAATTTTGAAATTTTGAAATTTTGAAATTTTGAAATTTTGAAATTTTGAAATTTTGAAATTTTTAAATTTTTAAATTTTGAAATTTTTTAAATTTTGAAATTTTGAAATTTTGAAATTTTGAAATTTTGAAATATTGAAATTTTGAAATATTGAAATTTTGAAATTTTGAAATTTTGAAATTTTGAAATTTTGAAACTTTGAAATTTTGAAATTTTTAAATTTTTAAATTTTGAAACTTTGAAATTTTGAAATTTTTAATTTTGAAATTTTGAAATTTTGAAATTTTGAAATTTTGAAATTTTGAAATTTTGAAATTTTGAAATTTTGAAATTTTGAAATTTTGAAATTTTGAAATTTTGAAATTTTGAAATTTTGAAATTTTGAAATTTTGAAATTTTGAAATTTTGAAATTTTGAAATTTTGAAATTTTGAAATTTTGAAATTTTGAAATTTTGAAATTTTGAAATTTGAAATTTTGAAATTTTGAAATTTTGAAATTTTGAAATTTTGAATTTTTGAAATTTTGAAATTTTGAAATTTTGAAATTTCCAAATTTCAAAATTTCAAAATTTCAAAATTTTGAAATTTGGATTTTTGAAATTTTGAAATTTTGAAGTTTTGAAATTTTGAAATTTTGAAATTTTGAAGTTTTGAAATTTTGAAATTTTGAAATTTTGAAATTTTGAAATTTTGAAATTTTGAAATTTTGAAATTTTGAAATTTTGAAATTTTGAAATTTTGAAATTTTGAAATTTTGAAATTTTGAAATTTTGAAATTTTGAAATTTTGAAATTTTAAAATTTTGAAATTTTGAAATTTTGCAATTTTCAAAGTTTGAAATTTTGAAATTTTGAATTTTTGAAATTTTGAAATTTCGAAATTTTGAAATTTCGAAATTTTGAAATTTTGAAATTTTAAAATTTTGAAATTTTGAAATTTTGAAATTTTGAAATTTTGAAATTTTGAAATTTTGAAATTTTGAAATTTTAAAGTTTTGAAATTTAAAAATATAGAAATTTTAAAATTTTGATATTTTAAAATTTTGAAATTTTGAAATTTTGAAATTTTGAAATTTTGAAATTTTGAAATTTTGAAATTTTGAAATTTTGAAATTTTGAAATTTTGAAATTTTAAAATTTTAAAATTTTGAAATTGTGAAATTTTGAAATCTTGCAATTTTTAAATTTTCAAATTTTGAAATTTTGAAATTTTAAAATTTTGAAATTTTTAAGCTTTGAAATTTTGAAATTTTGAAATTTTGAAATTTTGAAATTTTGAAATTTTGAAATTTTGAAATTTTGAAATTTTGAAATTTTGAAATATTGAAATTTTGAAATTTTGAAATTTTGAAATTTTGAAATTTTGAAATTTTGAAATTTTGAATTTTTGAAATTTTGAAATTTTGAAATTTCGAAATTTTGAAATTTTGAATATTTGAAATTTTGAAATTTTGAAATTTTGAAATTTTGAAATTTTGAAATTTTGAAATTTTGAAATTTTGAAATTTTAAAATTTTGAATTTTGAAATTTTGAAATTTTGAAATTTTGAAATTTTGAAATTTTGAAATTTTGAAATTTTGAAATTTTGAAATTTTGAAATTTTGAAATTTGAATTTTGAAATTTTGAAATTTTGAAATTTTGAAATTTTGAAATTTTGAAATTTTTGTATATATTTTGAAATTTTGAAAATTTGAAATTTTAAAATTTTGAAACTTTGAAATTTTGAAATTTTGAATTTTGAAATTTTGAAATTTGGAAATTTAGAAATTTGGAAATTTGGAAATTTTGAAATTTTGAAATTTTGAAATTTTGAAATCTTGAAATTTTGAAATTTTGAAATTTTGAAATTTTGAAATTTTGAAATTTGAAATTTTGAA